>OFHS01001140.1:0-30730 GCA_900245855.1 Calvadosia cruxmelitensis
CTACAACTGAATAACCAATCAACAGGCATTGAATACATAAACATTCCATCAAATTTATAATAATAATAATAATTTATGTATTTATATAGCGCTATTTTCAATAAATTGCTCAATAGCGCTTTGCAAAGGTTATAAAATCTATTGACAAATGATTTGCCGACCGTACTTCAGATGGCAAAGGGTTCCATAAAATAGGAGCAATCAAACTTAAGTTCGAATTGTCTCACTTCGGTGCAATCTAGCTTTGCTTTGAAATTCCGCGTCCATTGAATAGATAACTATAGGAACATCCCCCTTAGACAAACTCTCTTTAGTAAATTAGCTACTTGCTGCTAAAAATGTGTATTGCTAATGACTTTAATCGTTACTTACAACAAGTGAGCAGATGGAAGACTTTAAATTCATGTTTTCGAGCTTGAAAGAGGGAGTACGTGGTAATTAAACTCCCTGAAGGGCAATTTGGACCGAACGTCTTGTGGAAGATTCTAGTGACGCAATTACGAACGGTTCGGTTTAAGATTACATGAATTTTTCTTTTTGTCACAGATATTTCCACTATTCGACTCATGCTAATACCGCTAAAAAGCGATATAGAGTGCAGGATCAATTATCCGATATCGCCCAACAGTGCATTGTTCAAAACTTACTGCTCTATGCCGTGCTATTTCTGATCTACTTTATACGATTAGGATTATCTGATTACTACCGCACGTTAAATAACAATCCTGTTTTGATCATATGAACGATATACATGTCCTGTGGTGCAATTTGGGAATGAAATGATTGAGCACCGGAACTTGTTGGTCCTTCTTATGCAACTATTGATCACTACACTATGGTATAGATAGCATGCTCTCTCGTTTCGTTACCAGACCCCGTGGAATGATACGTAATGCTTTCGCTCTTTTTAAGGGAGATTTTTATTGTCTTTCTATTCAGGAAAATCTACGGCGAACCAAAACGCGTCATGAAATGATTCCTATAATAATTGCACTTGAAAAACCAAATGTCGAATCCTCAACAAGGAATGGAGGTGTCGCATCCCGCGCAGCGACATTGGCCAGCTTCAGCGCTGTCCGCAATGCAAGCTTTGTTGCAAGGGCAGCCTTATTCGTGATGAAATGGCGCCAATGTGCAGAAGAAAATCTAAGGCAATTCTTGTTTCTTTGAAATGCAGTTCCTCAACCAATGTCCAAGCTGGTACGAGGGTGTTGCCGTCGGTGTCTCCAGCATGAACAATGCGTTAGAGGTGACCAAGTGTGTGATCAAGAAGGAAGGAGCTCTCCACGAGCGATTACATGGTGGGCAATTTCTCCGCATTTGCAAGGAAATCATCCAGCGATGCTCTACGGAGTGATCCAAGACAGAGACGAACTGCAAGACATTAATTCTGCATGGAAGTCGTCAGAGAAACGTTGCAGATGTGGACTTCGGTATACCAGTGGGTTGAAGCCTGACATAGAATTTGACAACATGAACCAAACGCAGATGGAACAATAAATGTTTACGTTGCATCAAGCCAATCAGACGCAAGTTTGACAGCAGAAAATGTCGAAGAATACAAAAGGGCCATGCATGAGCGAGATTGGCCAACAATTAACAATTCCAAAGCTACATGTTTCTCAATAGACCTATTTCACAAGCTACCATTATGTGACAGACCATTGCATTGTGGGCATGTTGATTGCCTGAAGTAGCGAAGAGACTGCGTTTCTGACCCATAATAATGAAGGGAATTATAATTTTAAGGAAAGTAGCACAGCTTGAAGAAATCTGCATCAGTTTCATATCCAGCTTTCCCCATATTCCGAAATCAGAGCCATCAACCTTCCCCTTAACGCACTTGCTTTTTTCCAAAATGGTAGCTTGTGATATAGGTCCATTTGGTTTATTATGGCAGTAAAATATTTCAACTAGAAGATGCAAAATGTGCATGCCCTCAATGGTTGAAGCAGTCCATCTGCAAGAATTCTTTGCGAATCCGCCGTGCGCAGTCCCAGTGCATGTCGGTGTATAAGTGAGTCGACTTCTGCTAAAGGCGAAGACGTCAGAAAATTACGTTGTTTGAAACGCAATAAGCCGTATTCTTGTCAATGATGGTCAATTTCGAGGATTGTTTTTCGCTGTCAAAATTGTAGATTTCAGCTCAAAACCACGTGCCTAAAACAAGTGTATCTCGTCATGCATTGCGACTGCGCTTGGTCAATTGCAACATGCTTCCGATGTGAAAGCTGCAACGTTCCAATCGAGCAAAGTCCCTATCTCTTGGTCGCAAGCGTAAAAGAGGCCGTCCGTCGCACGTTGGTGTAGCACTTTTTTACCAAAACTGATTCGTTTTGTGAAAATTTGTTTAAGATAATTTGCAAATGAACATCAATATTGCCTACATAATCAATACAATAGATTGTAACATCATTTTTTATTAGGTGTAACTAGCATATTCCTTTTGGAAGAAGGAGGAAGTTAGTACACACACTATTACATAGAGCTGTCAGAAATATCAATTTCAGCTTAATGAATCATGTGCTCGAAAATACACAAAATTTCAAGATTCATCTTGTCTTTCTTGGTTAATTCAAAAATATTTAGAATCGAATAAAATGCATTGGATCGCTTTCTGTCGGATACGTTTTTGATGTTCTCAGCAATTATTCCTGTAAAAGACTTGACATCGTGCAAATTGGCTGCAAAAGAACAGCATTTTGGTATGAATACTGCAGAGAGTATTATTTATATCTTCATTTCTTGCACTGTATTTAGCACAAGTGATGCTGTATATTATTGTATTCCAGTGGCACTTCGGCATTATATAGATTGTCTGAGCTGTCATGGCAAATGAATGCTGTCTCGCGTTGTCATCATTCATTATACAATAATTGATTATGTTAAACACTACACTATTTCCTGTATTGTTAGCATATTATTTCAGCGATGTTGTTCATTCCATTCTCAGAATATCCATTTCTATCACCTACTTGATCGGATTTTAATAAATCATTAAATTTATCTCTGTGATATTTGCAAGAGTAAGACATCCTTTTGTTCTTCAAATTCAGATTCACAATTTACGTTCCAGACTTGAAGGGAAATTTAAAACAAACATATCAAGGTTGAAGTTAGTTCATTCACAGTTAGAAGATAACAATCATTAATTCCTTAAAATTCATTTGGAGTTAATGCCTTTTTGTTAAACATGTGGTCACAAATTTATTCGTAACGGAGCATCTGTGTGATGGGACAACATGCCTTAGATGACCACCTACCTTTGGTGACTACCCTTCTTTGGAGACCATCTATTTTTAGCGGCCAGATGCAACAAGAGGTCACTTGCAGTTGAGGCCTTTGAATTAGTTAAACATTGTAATATGTTGGTCTTCAGCAGGCAATTGTGTCACAATTCTGTATGAATAATTAATGTTTACTGGATGTCATGAAATATATTTAAATGTGTCGTAAAGTCGCAGAAGACTGTTTTGTTAATAATTGTCTCAGAGATGTTACATTACCGGTTGCGTATGTTCCCCATAGTAATAATTGATTTGATATTTTAGACGTTTCTTACAAATGCGCATTTTAGAATATCCTTATTTTAGAAGTTGACTCGATTTATCCTATTGGTGATATCGTAAATCTTTTTGAATTGGTAGGCCAATTCAAACTATTTTTGAGAGGCCATTTCAAAAAGCAATCCTGAATTGGGTCTTGCAATATCTTGCCTTTGGTATTCCTGTAATGTTTTTTTGTTGATCGATTGATTGAACTGTCTTTATTCATCTCTTTTTTCAAATACAAATGTTAATTGAAAACACTAATATACTAAACGATTACTCAACTTGGGCGAATGTGCTGCGCACACTCTCGGCGTTCCCGCGCTGGATGGCCAAGCTCAAGTTTGCTATGAACTCCACCTTGCTCGTGCCACTCATCCTAGCCCCTTAGATCTTAAACGAAGGTCTTGGCTGAAGGGCCAAAAGCGCCAAGCGTTCAATAGCAATTGGTGTGAATAGGAACTGTTCTTTTAGATCTCTGTATCTTGTTTCTTTGTTGGCTTCGGCTTTCGCAGCAGCAGCTCCCGATGACTTCATCGTTCGTGGACGGTGTGTTGGGGCCAGTGTGTCAGGGCATGTGAAGTCCCATAAGAGACATTTGCCCTTTGACCACGGTATCTGGGTGCAGCTATCCGGGCGTTTCAAGTCTGTCCGAGTAAGACCTGGGGGCTCTAAGACGGAGGGGATTCCAGCGTTTGCGAGTGTCCTTCGGATCACTTCGTTGGCCATATGGTGTCGGGATGACCGGCCTGCCCTGTATCTGCATGAAAGACCATGCGTGCCGTATGCGTCGACGTCCTCTCCGCAATTGCAGACGTGTGGTAGGACAAGCTTTGTGCCGAGATGCAGTCCTACGGTAATTCGGAGCTGCTCGTTCGTTAGGAATGTGCCGAGTGATGAAGAAGGTAGGCATTTTAACCAAGTGCCGCTGTGTTCGTCTTCCAATGCTTTAAGGCGACAGACGTCTCTCTGGTCAGCTGCTTCCTCGTAGAGGGTGGTTTGAGCAACTCTAACCAAAGGAGAGTCCCAAGCCTTTTGGGTGCTGGAAGGGGGCGGGCTGCATTTTGTTGTTGAGACAAGCCACTCTACCCATTAAAGCTTGTGGCCTTGGTATCAGAAAACCTAGTGAAATCGCATTGCCAGCATTCCTCTCCTCCTGCCAAAGATCAACCACACTGGTAGACAGCATCCTTGGCATCTGCATGCCAGGTGAATCGACCACCATCTGCTACATGGAGGAGGCAACCGAAAAATGGGAATTAACAACAAAATGCAGCCCGCCCCCTTCCAGCACCCAAAAGGCTTGGGACTCTCCTTTGGTTAGCGTTGCTCAAACCACCCTCTACGAGGAAGCAGCTGACCAGAGAGACGTCTGTAATGTTAGAGAGCCGTTCTATCATTTACCTTTCGGGAGCGAGTACTTGCTTCTTTTTGAAGAAATAATAATTTATGATCATCGTTTTTAGAAACACGAACTAAGGAAAAAGCCTACTATTTATGGGAAAGCTGATGGCACGGTGCTTCTGTGGTTTTAAAAGCTTTCCATCGTGGTTTTACCATTCCAGCAAACAAAAGAACAATGGACATTGCTCTCCATACGATATTCACAGTAAAAAAAGCCTAGACAGCTATACAAACAATCTTTGAAAATAGATCTGGAACTTATTTCTGTCTGCCACCTTATGGTAGCATTTATGAAGATAATTAGGTCTGACAATATTTTGACCAATCCGATCCATTTACAGTATTCGGCTACCTTCTTTGTTTGTAATCTGGAAACGAAAGTTTTGTTTTATTATTGCATAGGAAATGTCACTTCAAATCAATAATAATAATATGACATGCTAAATCATTAAAATCATTAACATGCAGTTTTCAATAAACCTGCATTGGGCGACCACCTGTGCCAGCAGACCATTTTTAATTATATATGTTCTGGACATCTTTACATGATTTCTGATGTTCTTAGAATTGATGTTACTATGATCAGAAAGGAGATACTGTTTTATGGGGTAAAAATAAGAACTGTGATTTGTATTGGACTAATTAATATTCGCCTGAATGCAAAGCAACGACGCTGGACGCAGCTGCGCTAGCAGCGTGGACCAGGTAGTATATATATATATATATTTCACAAGTGTCTGTCTGTATGTTTGTTTGTTTGTCTGTTAAAACCCAGGCACCTGCCACTCATTACCAAGTACGGATTTTCCGAACTATGGGAAACAACACTTCTCTGATTGTGCACGGTTTTCAAAACACACCGCATTGCTCGAACGCTCAAACCAGGTCAAAGTTGAATAATGCAAATTGGTGCAGAATCTAAAAGAGCCGTTGTTGAAAAGGTCCCCTTGAAACGGAGCTATATCTTCTGCAAGTTTGAAAAGTTTGATGAAGTTATTGTTGTGGAATGGGCACCTTGAATTTCCCTTGACTGCCTTTGCAAACCGTTGGTCTCGAATGGTTTTGCGCTCGAATGATTCGAAATGATCGATTCCAGTATCTTCGGAGAGATAGCATTCGAGGCTGGTAGAAGCTGTGAAGAAGAAATGAACAGCTATTTACAATGCTCTGATGTTCTGAAAGTTGATATAAATATATGTTCAAGTAGGAGACACTGCTTTATGGGCTAAAACAATGAACTATGAGACAAATTCGACTACCTAACATCCACCCAAATGCGAAGCAACGACGCTGGACGCAGCTGCATCAGAAGCGCGGACCAGCAAGTATTCTATATTACTCGTTCCAGGTACAGTCAAAGATATACAGTAAAATAGAGATGGACGAATTTCGAATCAAAACTTGGTTTTCTAGATTATCGGTGCCAAAATTCGAAATCCAATTGGAAATCGAAATCGGGATAACAAACCTGAAAAATCGGCTTTGCAAATTATTTTCATTAATAAAGAACTTAGGATTTTCTTTGTCGAACCAATCCCAAACATGGCTACGATAGTTTTCTGCTGCCGTGTAGGCATCGTCGGGCTGTACTGTGAAATTCGAAGGTAAATGAAAATGCGCTACACAAAATGGCTTCAATTGCTCATAGACGTGTTGCCCTTGGAGAATTGTTTTATTGAAGGAAAACAAAATTATTCGAATTCGAAGTCGTATTCCGTGTTTTAACATTCGAGAATCAAACATTTCTCATACTGGATTTCGTCCCATCTCTAATGTAAAGATTCAATTAATGTTCAATATGTGCAGTATTCATACCAAACTGCTGTTCTATTGCAGTTAGGCTGCACGATATCAAGTCTTTTATGGGAATAATTTTTGAGAATATCGAGAAAGTATCCGACAGCAAGCGATTCAATGCATTTCATTCGATTATAAATATTTTTGAATTAGTCAAGCAAGACAAGATGCATCTTGGGATTTCGTGTGTTTCGAGCACTTGATTCGTTAAGCTGATATAGTATTGATATTTCTGACAGCTACTGTATATGAAATAGTGTGCAAATTCCTCCTCAAATAAAAGAGTGTTATGAAATGAAATGCAAGTAAAGATAACTGCAGCGTTCTATGCTTTCTTAGGATATTAACTGCATGAAACTGAACCCCAAATGCATTAGCCTACGAAATTGCTCTTCGTTAGGCAGACTCTACAGTCTACCCGAGAAACAAATATGTGAGTCTGCACGCAGGCTACAAATGCATCTTATGGTTGCTTGGTGAATTGCATGAATACAGAGCTCCGTCTTAGTATTAAGTTGTACTTATATATCAACTATGTATGTCGTCATGACTTGTCAAATTTCCAGGATGTGTCAAGTTATCTCAAAAGAATTATCTTTAACATTCACGTGAATCTGCTACCTATAGACAGATTATACAAAGTTTTGCTTTAATTGGGTTGTTGGTTAATTTCATTCAAAGATTTTCACCATGATTGTATCGTCCTTTCCTTGAAGACCAAAGTCATAGTTCTATGGCGCCATGCCATGGTTGGTTTTTGTGTCGAAGAATATTTTAACTGGACCCAGCGTGTGATAGCCTTGCTCTGAAGCCTGCCCTGTGTCTCCAAATTGTAGCTCGGTGACTGGAATCACGTTCTGATTGGTCAAATATCCTTCATCCGTTGCCCAGATGCCGTTTCCATTGTGGATGATTGAGTTGCATTATTTGTTAACGTTAGGGCAGCAACAGCCTTCAATTCCTGAACAGTAGCATGGATCAGATGGATCTCCGGATGGGAAATATCTATGCTGCACTCCGTCCCTTCCAATCCAACCAGCGAAATTTAACGTACTCTTGAAAGCCTCGTATTTCCAAAACTGACGGCAGACAACGGCGGCTTTGCACATATCTGCAATCACAGTGATATTTTCAGAATAGGAAATGGATTTCTTGTAGCTTTGTTTTTCTTCGTATCCTTTGACGCGAGTTCTTCTTTCGCTGTCGTGATGGAACACGAGTGCGGCTCTTCCTTCGATGCACTCAGTTGGGAAGAGCTCGTTTTCAGTTGTCGTCATATTGGAGGAGTTGCTCAGCAGGTTTAGAACTGGAAATCAGATACAATTTAACAACTATTGCTCATCAGAACAAAGAAAATAAAAACATCGCAACAAATCGACTCCTCTTAGTTTGTTTTCGTAGTTACCTTTCTTTTTGTTGGTCTGAGAAATGATCTGAAATTTAAAAAGCACAAAGTTACAATCGTACCTTTGACGCTTTAACCATTGCATTCATCTCCTCTCGTTCCTTCTTAAGTAAAAACTAAGAACATTATCTTCCTCCATAATACATGGTTCAATATACATATAGCACAAAATGCAGTATTTCTAGAAATTATAGAGAGCATCTGCAACCAAAAGGACAATGAACATTGCTCTCCATACAATATTCACAGTAAAAAAGCCGAGACAGTAGTTCGACAATAGCTTGACTTGCATACTTTGCTTGTGGTTTGGAACGAAATTGTTACTTGTTCATACTACCATGGTTCATACATTTCCAGTATCCATATGGTGAGTGGTGTCACCAAGAGGGGCAAGGGGAGGCAGTTTCCCCCTCAATGCTCTTTCAATTCATAAATGAAACAAGGCGAAATCCGAGATAGTTCTTATGACTTCTGTCAGTGCTGAGGTAGCATTTTGAAAGTTTCGGGTTTCGGGTGTTGGAACGTTGCTACTCATCTGAACAGCCCGTTCCTTTTCTTCGCAACACATGCATGGACAGATATTTCCCACAAATTACGGCTAGTTACATCAGTCAAGGAAACACTAGTACACCCATAATGAGAAGTTAACAAGTCACTGTACGTAAATAGATTGGCAGGCCACGGCGACATAAATCAGTGGGCTTCAAGTCCAGAATGTCATTCGGTGCTAAATGGATCCCTCCTTCCTTCAAATGAAGTGTCCGAGTAATCGTAATCTAAGCTGTCGAACAATTGACGATGGGGGTAATCTCGCGCAACTGATCTGCGATGACTATAACCGGATAGCTATAACCAAAAACGATGCGGACGAGTTGATCTTCCAAGTTGAACGTAGTTAAATCGATGCTTGCGACATCTTGAGCTCTCTGGACAACAAACAACTTGTTTGCAACTTAGCATAGTTATAAGAGTGGTAGAAGAATGATGCTCGTTGCGATATGGTTACTCAAGGGTTTTCTCACTTTGAGGTGATGACGCCTCTGGCAGCGGGCTTATTCTGCAAGAACTAGAAACCAACAATTCTAAATACGCATTCACACTGCAAAAACCAACACGTGTTAGCATTAACCTAGGAAAACACGTGTTAGCTTGTGCAGTGTAAGGCTTAAGATTCTGCTATAGTCTTCTCCTTAGTTTGTTTTCTTCAAGTCTTTAAATGTGCGAGTGTTGGCAGCCAGGTTTGCTAATCCAAACATAAAGTATCTAGTATCCAATCAGATTTCGAAAGACTAGGAATATGTTTTACAAACGGTTTCTCACATGAAGCAGTAAGACTCCTTTTTAGTGTGTTTTAATGCAATATAAAATTCCCATCACCGCAGGGAAGATGTAACTCTTAAACGCCAAAACAACTTCAATCCCGCTGTCCGTTTCAACAATTGTCACAAAAACGTCTTCTTACAGTAAGTCCATTACTCTTTAATTGTCTATCTCGGCACTTATGGAGAATATTAAACTGCTTATTACTCAAATAAAGTCAAATTCAAAGCCATCTCAACGATCAACTCTTACAGTACAATTAGACCAAAACTCAGCTTGAGAATAATTCTGAGTCATCAAAAATAAACAAGAGCTGTGAAAATATACATGAGCTTGTCAATAGACCTTTTTCACAAGCTACCATTATGGGTAAAACCAGTGCATTGTGGGGCAAGTTGAGTGCCTGAAGTCGCAAGCTAGATTTCTGACCCAGAATATGGACAAAAATCATGTGTTCAAGCAAAGTAGAGCAGCTTCAGGAAATCTGCATCAGTATCAAATCCAACTTTCTCCATATTCCGAAATCAGAAACATCAACCTTCCCCATAATGCACTTGCTTTTTCCAAAATGGTAGCTTGTGAAAATGGTCTATTGACGAAGGCCAGTGTTGAGGCATTGACGTATACATTGTTTTTATGCCCGTAATTTCTAGCTGAAGTCAACAATTTTGACAGTTAATTAAGAACAATCCTTGAAATTGACCATCGCAGGTGTATGATAGCATGGTTGAATGCGCTTAAACAAAGCAACCTCATGGCCTAGTCACCTGGGACCTCGTTCATGGATCAGTAGAAAAGCGTAGTCCATGACTAAATAATAAGTCCCATTTACATATTTAACAATTTAATCTTGACTACGTTTTACTCCAGGTCCATGAATAAGGCCCAGATGGAAGCTCATGTACATGCAAAAATGCTATGTGATTGCGTTTGATGGATTGGCTTTAAAAATAGTTAATTTCAACTGGAAGCACAGCATCATTACTGCAATAGCAATTGCGACACCTCAATTTCTACTGCAGCATTCCGCAATTCTCACACTCAAATATCACATCAAAGTGCTATTAGAGATATCTGAAACAGCCAAATAGTAAGCTGTTGTATTGCAATCAGTTTCCTGGGCAATGCAAGCACCTATCACCAAGAGATGATATCTTGCAAAAGACCTCTAACTTCAATTGAAATCAGAAGTTTTATTTGACAAATCTCATCAGATCGTGATAGTATACAACAATTAGCGACGTTAACACCCTTCAGGACGCATCCAAGCAATTATACGACAACACGATTCAATTACCTTGAATCTCGTGCCCTTGTCGCTTGAAGTTGATGGTCTGCTGCAAAGTTGTGATGAGGCCAAGTAGCCAATCAGTTGACAATTGGTCATGGATGAGCTACCAATATCGTTTAGACGAACGCCCAGACAACATGGTTCAGCTTGGCAATTCTGAAAACATGTCGATGTCCGCATGACAGCCATTTCGTGTAGGACTCGGATGCATGACCAAGACAGCACGTGTTCGCTGAAGTAGATCTCGTATGAAGAAGCCGCTGTAATAAATACAATGAAACTTTTTATTACATACGATAAACCGATCTTTGAGACCAGCATCTTGAAACCAAACTCGCCCGTGTGAATGACATCGAAAATTTCAAATAAATCTGAGCTGTATGTGACGTTGCAGGTTCATGGCTGATCCCAATTGATCAACCAGATGGTGCATTAGATGCTTTTAATGCAAAGCGTTTCCAGCAGTGAACGCCTTTCAGATAGTGGCGCTAATGACTTGTAAAGTACAGTAATTAGCGTGGAGGATTTCGAGTACTCTTATTCTCCTCAGATAGTAATTGTTGGTAGTGTCGAATACATAAACAAATGTGCGTCTAAAAGAATACCAAAGTTCTTTCAAATGATTTGTTGTGATCAGCAAAATCGTCCACTGTTCAAATGTTCTTTTGTTTTCTATTAATGTAGCTCAGTAAAGTTGATTACATGCGAAATTCAGATGTTAAATTTTGTATTCCTGCTCGCGTCTTAAAAATCGTTCTTGGTTGCATATCATCGATATTTTGTAGGTTAAGAAGGAAATGGAATCTTCATTTACTTATAATATGTGCAGTAAATCAACCCTACAAAGCATTTTGTGATACCGCCCAGTGCATGGAACTTATTTTCTGTTGCTAAGTGGATCCATGCGTTGGCAATCTGGCAATTATAAAACCGTTTTGTTAATTCTGAAGTTAATAATTTATTTGCAGTCGGAGGAAATCATCAGCTGCTTCTATTTTGACGTCACATGGCACTGATTACGACAAATGCACTCTATCACTTTGTCGACCATGTCATCAGAAAAGGCGAACTCGAAGACCTCAGCCTAAGAGTAAAGCTCCTGGGAAAAAGCAAGAGGTGGACAGAGACTCATATTCCACAACCTAGTCAAAGATTTCTCGGGCCTAAAAACTCTAAGAGCTATTTGGGATTCCGCGCGAAATCGAACTTTGAAATGTACAACATGAGTTGTCAAGAGCCGCATCGGCAATGGCACTACAAGAAAGAGAGAGAGAGACTCTATCACTTTACAGCTGACTATAGCCTTGTTCAAGCCAGCTGCAACGTTAATTAGCATGCGATGGATTTCATTATTTGATTCCGTTCTACATTACCGTCATCCATGATGCGACATGAAAAGTTGGAAGCATTTGGTGATCTAAAGTGAATTTTTATAACATGACAGAGCGTGTGGATTTAGTACAAGTGCGCATGTGCAAAATATGACGAATACCGCGGTTGAACAATGTATACCTTCGTCTCAATGTAAACGAGCTTACACCGCTCATTTTGATTACGAAGTAAAATAAATTGACACACACACACACAATAAGCATTGTTAATGGTTAATTTGAACAGCTTCATTTACTTTTTGAAGGGAGAAACACGTAATGGATTAGAGTGAAACATAATCTGCGCTTTCCTTCAATTGATCTGCGATTTACTAATTGAGCCGTCAGTCGATCTCATATATATTTGAATGAGGTCGCCGATTGTATGTTTCAATTGCTAGCATCAAGCGGACAGGATCCATTTGTCGATTCAAGAAAGTTAGCAATTTGATTGATTTTGTCGCATTTTATGTTCTATCCATGTCTGCTAATACATTTTGGGAAATGAATTTTCCCTGTGGTAATTATCTCTTAGTGATTGTAAGCTTTTTAAATGACCAGTAAGATAATCCTTTGCTAGCGTTCTGAGACACGAGCCATTGCTATGTTTACCGCAGCTTGATACGCACGCTCGTAGAAACTAGGACGGGTGATTAGCCACGCTTGTGACGTCAAGTTTTGCGATCACAAACATCCCTTTCAAACTATCGCTCGCACTGACTGTCGGTCAAAACCATCGATTTAGGTTGATGACTTGGCGCAAGGGAGATAGATACGACAACACTTAAATTTCTTCAGCAAATTCTTATAAGCTATGGTATACCAATTGCAAACCAAAGCAAGAGCTATAGCTATCTCTCTTCCGTGCTCCTTCCACATTCATAAAATAGAATGTCCAGTAGACATTATCCTAGCAACGCGTGTAAACTAAACTCCACCGCGAGTTGTCATAAATATAAGGCCGTTTACATTGAAAAAATTTCAACTCAGCTGAATCAGAGGCAATAGTCTAAGTCTAGCTCTTCATGCCATAGTCATAGGACCCTTGAATAAAAGCATTATATTTTTTTTTTCATATCTTCATTGCAATAATTATGATATCACACACTTTTTGGGAAACTAACAACTTCAGCGAACATAGATTGAATTCAATTAATTTGTATCACCAATAGACAATTTTCCCAGCAAAGCGGGTAACTCGCAGCAAGTTGCAAATAATTTCATTTATATTTGAATGATTTCTCAAACTATTGCTTCGAAGTACTCTCTCGCATATATTTAAATAAGCTTGTTTTTCATGCAATTTATCAATAATATTGATGTTAGCAGTTCTTGATGTTTTTTCTTATCCATTATTTAGCAAGTGTGATGCAGATTCATCTTAATTATCTCCAAGGAAGGGACATGGTGGCCAAATGTGATGGAAGAAATAAAATACTAATTACATTCAAAAGATATAGTACCGACGAAGGAACGGAAAAAGAGCATCATAGAGAAACTAGTAGGAGAACTGATGAGACGAAAATCGAATAATTATAATATAAATTCGATTTTTCAGAACGTCGGTGTCAAAATTCGAAATCAAATTGAAAATCGGAATCGAAAAATCATAGTTGAAAAATCGGCTTTGCAAATTCTACTTCGTCATTGGTCTATTTCGCTAAGGAGTCACGTGAGATAGATGTTCATGATATATTTGTTCGCCCTTCGCTGGGCAGCAAAAATATGACAAAATATGTTTACAGTACAAAATAATTGGTTGCATAAAAAGCTAATGATCTTCAAGATCTTTTGCTTTTAGATACTCTATATAGTTAACTATTCTGCTACACGTTGTGACGTGGTACAAGAATGCAGCTGATTCGCCACATTCGTGAGATAGATCGATAGATAGATATATTTTTTCGATCAGTTCAAGTTAATGTAAAAACAAATCACAGACTTGAAATCGATCTGGGAAATCCCATAAGCACATGTGCTTGTTTATTTCGGAGACCAATGTACTACAATAACGTTTTAAGATAATTCAAGATATACAGCAGTAGCGAATTTTACGCTAGAAGTCTGAAGAAATAATAATTAAATACAAATGTATAAGAGTGAAAAATCATACGGGAAGAGAAGGATAATACAATAAAGGAAGAGATAAGGGAAGAGAAGAAGTTTATAAAGCAAATCAAATTGAGAGATCAATAGAACAGCAGAAAAGGGAAGTGCATTACCAAAGAGATGGATTTTGAGACATGCAAATGTAACAATTTTTGATAGTGCAGACATCGTAATAAATGGAGAGAAACATGTCCGTTATCTTTCTTTTGAAATTCCGACTCGGTAACTGCACAAAAGAGGAGATTGATGAGATATTTCAAAGGGATGGGAATCTGACATCTGGAAAATCTTGCAATTCTGCGGTTTTGGCAAAGGGAACCTCAAAAGTATTTACTCTGCGTCTATGCTGAGCACGAAATACAAAATCATTGAGCATCTGGGAAATCTTGCAATTTTGCGGATCTGGCAAAGGGAACCTCAAAAGTATTTACTCTGCGTCTATGCTGAGCACGAAATACAAAATTATTGACTATTGAGTTACGGAATGTTACATTAGTGACACTATGTAACATAGAAAATGACTTTAAACTTATAGAGGTCAGATAACTTCAAGACACACAGTCTCTTGAACAAGGGCTCTGCATGGGAAAGTTGTATAACGCCAACAATTAGTCTTACACATTTTTTTGTAACTTTTCCATAGATCTCACAGAAACACTGTGGCCCCAAATAGGTAGTCTGAAATCTAGATAAGGTCTAATTATTGTATTATAAATTTGCAACTTATGAAATTTACAACTGATAAAAATTTACGAATTCTGATGATAGAGTATATTTAATTTTTTATTTTTTTAAGAAATGTAATCAACATGGGATGACCAATTCAATTTTTCATCTATCATGATACCAAAAATGTTTACACATTTGACCTTACAGTTTGTGCCGCACCGAAATAATATCTCATTACCAAAGTTTAGTTGAAAGTTACACAGCTGAGCCTGTTTGGATCCAAAAATGACATATGATGACTTAGCTGCATTAAGTGTCAATTTGTTACAAACGAACCATTTTGAGATAGCATGAAGTTCTAAGTTGGTGAAGGTTTCAAGATCCATCAAGTTGTCAGCAGACAGTTTCAGAGAAACACATCGGGAACTCATCTTTCCGCCTGATGATGCAGTGGCTTAAATGAGCTCAAATGAGAACTGGCTACATTCCTCCTTCTATTAAACGTGCTAAAGTGCTTTCTCTTCTTAAAATCAGGTAACTCTACGACGTATCAAATTAAAAATCAATTTCCCTGCTACCTACTTTTTCCAAGATTCTGAAGCGTGTTGTTTATAATCAATTTTTTCAAATTTCATGTTATCAGCACATAAGTTAACAAGAAATTTAGATGCAGAAGGAAGATCATTTACATAAAATAGAAACAGGAGGGGGCCCAAGATACTCTCTTGAGGAACCCCACATGGGAATGAAAGGGATGAAGAGGTATAGTTTTCAAAAGATACAACTTGGGATCTGTCAGATAAGTAGTGTGTGAACCATATTAATTCCTTGTTACAGATGCCATAGTGTTTTAACTTGGCAAGTAAGATATCATGACTGACGGTGACAAAAACTTTCTTTAAATCTAAAAACAGACCAACATGATATTTATTGCTAGAACTTGTAAATTGGTTATGCAGAAAGTTAAGAATACAATGCATCATGTTGCGCTTTTTTGCGAAAACCAAACTGAGAATCAGAGAGAAAATTATCATTGAAGTATTCAAACAATTGATTATAAACAACACGCTTCAGAATCTTGGAAAAAGTAGGTAGCAGGGAAATTCGTTTTTAATTTGATACGTCGTGGGGGTTACCTGATTTTGAGAAGAGAAAGCACTTTAGCACGTTTAATAGAAGGAGGAATGTAGCCAGTTCTCAATTATAAATGTATCAGAAAAATTAAGGGATAGATTAATGGTGCTTTTATAGCTTTTAAACATTTATTAGTATAGGCAGATGAGCTCCTTTGTCCTGCGAACAATAGGGCTGCATAAGCAACTATTGTGTCTTACTTGTATTTGTTCAACCGTGACTTGTGAATCCTAATTGAGGACGTGCCTGTGGGGAAACTCCGGAATGGTCACACTCGATGGTAGTGGTACCAAAAAGGACTCCGACGAACCACGCATCACGGTGGACTTCACACGGTTAAACCGCCATGTCAAGCGGCCGAGCAATGCCACCAGAGTACCGAGGAAGCTGGTGGCCCAGATACCTCTCGGTATGGGGGTATTGACCACACTCGATGCCCTTCACGGTTATTGGCAGGTCCTTTTGGCAGAGGAATCCAAGGCTCTGACGACCTTCGTGACGCCGTGGGGTAGCAAGAGATTCCACCAGAATATTATGGGACTGATTTCGGCGGGCGACGAGCATAACAGGAGAGGTGACGATGCGCTCGCAGGCCTTGACAATGTGCTTAAGATCGTGGAAGACGTCGTCATTTACGACAAGGAAGCAGTTCCTGCCCACGAAGCCCGAGTGCGACAAGTGCTGGAGCGCTGCCAAGTGGCAGGCATCACGCTAGGCCAGAAAAAGTTTGTTTACGCCCAGCCAACGGTACTGTGGTGCGGCTATCAACTGAGCGCAAATTGCTACATGGTGAACCTAAAGCTTGTGGAAGGGCTATCAAACATTCTGTTCCTGAAAGCAAGCTTGATGTGCGGTCCTTCTGCGGACTAGTTCAGCAATTCGAGGCTTTCTCTATTGAAATCGCTGTTCTGGCCACATCCTTGTGCTCACTGCTATCTCCCAAAGTCGCCTTTTTATGGGTAGGGCCGCAGGCATTTGACAACCTCATCAGTGAGCTGACATCCCCTCGAGTCCTCACAACCTAAAGGCATGGGGCAAGGCTCAAATTGGAGACGGATGCTGCCCAAACCAGAGGCCTCTGGTATGCTCTCTCGCATGAAGAGGCTGGAGGCCAGGCATGGGAGCTTCTCTAGTGTGGCAGCCGCTCAATCACACCAACGGAATCAAGGTATTCGGCAACAGAGTTCGAATTACTCGCTGTTGTGTGGGCCGTCAAAAAGTGTCACATTTTTCTGAGGGGGCCCGGTACGAGTTGGTAGTAGACCACAAACCATTAGTGTCTATCATCAACGACAAGTCCCTGGCTGACGTCGACACGATAAGGATCGCCCGCCTACGTGAGAAGCTGACCTACTCCACACCGTTAGCTGTCTAGCCACATGGCGTTAAGCACACTGCCGTTGACGTGTTTTCGAGGTTTCCTGTCAGTTCGCCCACCGAAGATGACCTAGATGGAGAGATCGACGTGGAGGATTTCATCAAGGCAACGGTCACCCAGACGGTGAAGGCCATTAACACTCTCGCGCCTGCTACTACTGGAGCAACATAATTGACCCTCGCTAAGGTCGCATCCACGGGGAAGAGAGATGGAGATTACCGAAAGCTCCTGGAGCTTGTCAGAGAAAGATTCCCACAGCACAAGCACCAGGTCGATCTCGACGTGCGAGAGTACTGAGGTGTCAGAGATGGCCTGTCTGCCCTTGATGGCGTCGTCCTGTACGGGAATAGGATGGTCATTCCCAAGTCGTTGAGGAAGAAGATTCTTGCAATTTTGCATGCAGCTCACCAAGGAAATGAGAGAATGTTGGCGAGAGCTAGGCAGTGCGTCTCCTTGCGGGGCATCACTATCGTAAAGAAGGTGGTTTCCCGCTGTGAGGAGTGCGAAACAAGTAAGGCGAGTAACTGGATGGAGCCCCTTACGCAGGACCAACGTCCCATGTGGCCAGGAGAAGCAAATGCAGGGGATCTCTTTAGCCATGCCGGAAAGGATTACATGGTGATTGTGGAAAAGTACTCGGGTAGGCCGGAAGCCTACGCATTCGCTCGGTCGGCCACGTCGGAGGATGTCCAGGCTTGTTTTATGAGATAGAGTGCCAGAATGGGCGTCGCCCGGCGATTTACGACAGACGGAGGACCTCAGTTCATGTCCTTGCAGTTCGCCGCCTGGTGTAGCCAATGGGGTATTTTGCTCGATCCGTCATCCCCTTACAACCACGAGAGCATTGTGTATGCCGAAGCGGGGTGAAATCGATCAAACAGATAATAAGGAAGGTATGCCCAAATGGAAATCTAAAAGGGGAGAGCTTCCTCAACGCAATGCTGGAATTTAGGAATACACCAAAGAAGGATGGTATATTCCCTGCTCAGAGGCTGTTTGGAAGACAAATGCGAATGCTGCTGCCTGCCGGTCCACTGACCTTTGAAGCACTACTGCAAGGACAGCTTAAAGAGGCCTATCGCAAAGCGGTGTCGATCCGCGCAAAGGTGAAGTCACACCACGACAGCAGCATACGGCAACTCAAAGAGCTGCAGCTTGGAAAGATTGTCCGCGGCCAAGTCCCCAGTACGAAGCTGTGGGACAGCATTGATGAGGTAGTGAAGCTTTATCCGCGAAGAAGGAGCTATCAACTGAAAACGGGAAACCGGGCGTCTAAAGTAGAGGAACGGAAGAGTTCTCCGCCGCGCCAATGCCAGTGATGCATGCCCAGATAACGACGTCCACCTAAATGAGCCATCTCCAAGAAGAAGTTGCCGTAATAAAAGGGGGCCAGACTATTACAAGCCTTGAGGCCTATCATAGACCGACTCAGCTGAAGGTGGGTATGCAGGCAGATCGACTCCTTTGTCCTTCGAACAATAGGGCTGCATAAGCAGCTATTGTGTCTTTTTTGTATTTGTTCAAACGTGATTTGAGAACTTTGCGCGTTGCTTGTTTGTCGTCTGGCCGCCCTTGCCGTAAAAATACAATTCTTGGTTCATCGCTGTTGTTGACGCTTACAATTAGACACACCGTCATAATTGGAAGTAGATTTGTTTTTCAGACCACTGATATTTTTGTCCAGACAATATGGAGAAATATAGCGGAATTTGAAAAGTAGGCCATTACTTAATGGAAGGTAGTTACAAAAATCATTGGATGAATTAAAATTGCTTGCGAACTTTATACCAACATTAGAAAAGAATGAATTGAAGCACTCTGCTATGTTCATCTTGTTTTTAACTGTTATATTATCTACAGAAAGGAAAGAAGGGTAATGGTTTCGTTTCTTTGATCTACCCAGGAGATCATTAGTGATTTGCCATAGTTTTCGGGCTTTGCTTTTATAAGTGACATGAAATCGATCCCACTACATGATTTTTAGTTTTCGGATTTGCTTATTACATAGTCGACAGTAGCAGTCATAAAGACTCTTGAGATGTTCAGTTTTAAATTTGATAAAGCTTTTCTAAATCTCGTATTTGTTACGTCTGGATATAAGCAAGCCTTTAGACATCCATGGCTCTTTTATGTGGAAAGTTTTGTTGAATTTGGTAGAATTAATTGGGCATGTAATATCTAGGGCTTGTTGTATTTTGTTTTCAAATTCTTGGAAAGCCAAACTAGGGTCATCACTTAATATACAATTTTTGGAAGAAAGAAGAGCATTAAGTGAAGTAATGTTTTTTGGTGATATGGAACGGAAAGTAACAATTTTGTGTGGACTAGAATAATTATTTGACAGAAGGGCATAAGGCGCTAAGTGGTCTGAAATCTCAGTAGTCAACACTCCTGCACTAATGGAGCCTTTAAAGTTGGTAAAGATGTTATCGATCAAAGTACATGACTTAGTTGTAATTCGAGTGGGATTTAAAATCAAAGGAATCAATTTGAAGTACATCAAAGGATCAAATAACTGTTGAGATTTAGGGGAAATAGACAGAAAATCAACATTGAAATCTCCTGCAAGATATATAGTTTTTATATTTAACGTGCTCAATTGCAAGATTGATATAAGGGTAACAAAGGAATTGCTCAAAACAGCTTGGGGATGAATATAAATCGCGAAAAAGTAGAATTGTTGAGCTTCATATGTCAATTATTTCTGTATCAGAAGTCATTGCTGTTAGATTAGCAGAAGAGGAGAAGTCAAGGGAGGAATGAACAGCTATGCACACTCCACCGCCTCGCTTGGTAGTTCGCTCGCTGAAAACTATATCATAATTTGGATGATGAAAGTGCGTACAATTTTGCCAGATTTCTTGCAAGGCTAGAACTTTAACTTGAGATTCAGATAGGAAAGCAGATACCGAATCGGAGTGTTTCAAATGACTACGGGCATTCTGAGAGGCTAAAGTAAGTTGATTTTTTGGAACAGTTTTGGGGTCAACGTAGCCCAGTCTGTGAATTGAGTTGATGATAGAATCATCAGAGTCAGAATCAGATGTGTGCATCATTTAGTTTGAGAAGGAGGAATTTGTCCCGAAAATAAGTAAAATAGGGGTAGATAAAAAGTCCTAAAGGAGCATAAGAATATTGGCCTAAATTATGCATAGGATACGAGAAAAATAAACTGTGATTGATTAAAAATGGACTTATCGTTGATCATGACAATGAGAGTCCTTCACGAAAGAGAAGCCAGATCTTCTGGGGATGCAATTCTGATAAATGCTTTGGCGTTTGTTTTGACAAAAACAAGCAGATCTTTTGTCGATGTGGCCAGTATCTTGTTGGATTTTCGAAGTTGTCGGCATTCGTAAAATAACCAGGATGTTGCAGGTGAAAGATCATCGGATAAGAAAAACCAAGAGTCCTTCAAATTCCTTCTGGCAGCGTACAAGCTTCTCCGAAGCAAAGCGTTGTTGAAAGTAATTAAGACTGCAGGTGGCTTCATGTTCGTCTTGCGCAATGCAGGATCACGGCCAGACGCCAGATATGTGCGTGAAATCTCTGTAACCAGTTGCACAAGAATTCTCACCACGGCCGGACTTGTAATGTTGGATCACCCCAATGTCACGTTCTCAAGCCGACATTGAGGGAAAGACTAAAGACATTTCAACCCGAACGACTGGATCTGTATTTCGACGACCTATTCAGCGCCAGTAATGTACATGAATGGATCCGCTCGGCCCGCTAGTGAGCGAAGGTTTGGCTTTCCCATAGTTGGAAAAATGCCTTAGCCGAACGGCAGATGTAGATCTTCCTGCTGCCGTATTTTAACTCTTAGAACGGCAGCGAGGTTTTGATCGGCTATATGGTCCAATGAACAAACCTCAGAACCAGTGGAGCCCCAATTCCTTTGCCCTTCGAGCCTGGGAGACATAGAAGCCACTGGAAATGATCAAGTCTTGATTAACAGTGTACGTACTCGCAGCCTTTCTAGCAGGTTAGTTCGTTGCCAATTCTGGCTTGAAACATGCTCAAAATCACGCGCTGTGTCACTACTGCTGCCTATGAATTATCAATTGCAGTTTGTATGCATTGAGTGACAGAGTGAGTTGCTAACCACTCTCTGTTCATCCTGTTGATGTATTGAGGATTGATTGGACAACGTTTCCCATCATATAGCGTGCCTTGTTTAGCATGCCAATACGGCCACTTTGTTGCCCATAAACCATAGGAAACGTGTCTGCCGTTTTATTCAATCTGTGTTTCTGACTCTTATGTGTTGCTTCATGATTCATTGGAAGCTCGTACACAGCCCACTGCAGCAGCAATTGAGCAGGCGGACAATCCCTGTGATAATAATTATTTTGTTGTTGTGCTATTCGCTGACCATTTTATGTCGCGAAAGATCGAACCCCACGTGGAAGCAGCCGGAGGCAGCACAGCGGGGCAAATCAACATGACGCAAGAAACCCTAGATCACTCCACCGACAGACCTGTTTTGTTGCGGGTGTACTTGTCGTCTGCCAACCGGCCCTGAGGCCAAGATACACTGTTGTTTATAACAATGTGTGCCAGTCTGCAATCACGATTCCGAGGGGGTGGTTGTGTTCGTAATCGAAGTGGAGATAACAGGTAATTTCATACTCTCCTCGCATTTCTGAGCATGCCCTGGCACTCTTAGTTTGGTCACTAGATTCTGTCACCACACAGCTGTCGGCTCTCACTCAATCCGACTGCCTAAAAAGGAGAATGTTGATAAGCTCCCAGACAACCTATCATCTCAGATCAACAAGAGCCTTATTTACACAGGCACAACTAAGCCGGCTTAGAACTGAGCCGGCTTCGAGCCAGGCACACTTTTGGCTGTCTAAGCGCAACTAAGCCGGCTTCGATCCCGCTTAAACTAAACGGCCTCGGAGTTCTGTGGAGCCCGTGCTAAGGTAAAATGAAATATAAAGAACTCAAGCAAAATTATAAGCAAACTTCGGGTCAGAACAATGTTTCTGTGGGATTTCAGATTTTTTGCGCGTGGTTGCGCTTACACAGGCCACACAACTAAGCCACTTCCTCCCATTTCCGTACAGCGAAATTTGTTGAGCCGTCTCAGCTCAAGCCGGCCTAGTTATGCCTACTGTAAATAGGGCTAAGGTGTCCTGTTTCTTCTCCTTCGCAGCAGGGTGCATATCACTCTCTTCCGCCACATTCTCTCCTAGCACTTCACAATTCATCTTCACGCTTGCACCATCAAATGACATTCCAGTCAGATCAGTTTCACTGAGGCCACCTAATCTGAGCAACGACATCAACGGCACTGACACATTTGTTGCGTTGACGTATGTCAAATCAAAATTGCTACGATTTGCAAGCGAATGTTTGTTATGCAGATATTTGAAATGCTTGAAGCCATGTCATCACCCACCTTGAATACCGAAGTCATGGCCCATGCCTGTCAATTGACCCAGATTCGAAATAATTATTATGACTGGCATATGATGGACAACATAAGTGGCTGTTTAGCCTGCTTGCGACCACTAGTAAGATGGACTCCCATAAAGTTTGTGCGTCCTTCCATTTCGTTGCAAATATTACGTCAGCAATTGCTTTAAGACAAAGGCCATTATGTATCTTGCAACCTCTCTTGGCACCATTGTTATATACTCGCACGCATGCGCTTTGTATTAAGTGTGTTATGTAACGTCCGCTGATATTTTATGCAGAGGTGCGTCCACGTCACTTGAGCTCGAGCTGCCTCGCTGAACACACGCTATGATCTACCGATACTCTGGAGTGTGTTCTTTGTGTTGCCTCACATTTGCTTTCGTTCAACACATGACGCAGTGGATTTAAATATACGACCCTCCGTCGATTGCATTATGCCGGAGACACGCAGCGCTTCTCGCAGCCCCAGCGACTGTGGGGAAGAGTCAGTCACCGCTGCCTGAGCTGCCATCACTATACCGTCCGCAGACTTGGCCAGCGTGATGACCTTGCTCCAACAGGTCTTGCATCAGCAGACTCTGGACCGCGCACAGAAAGCTGAAAGTGCCATTGCGCAATCTGAGGAGATCACCCCTGTCTAGACAGGAACAATATGATGCCCGCTTCCATGCAACGATGACGTCTACACCTCCTCCCGCCGCTCCAGCTGGTACCGCGCCCACTGCGGCCAGTCCGGACACTACTTGCGTCGACACCGCGGACAAAGTCCCCGTTGGGCCACCTGCTGTTGCTGTCGCTCCGACTCATCATTACACGCTAAAATCTGCACAGCCTCCCGAGAAGCTTCAACTTACCATCCCTCTGGCAGGATTTAACTCGTGTGTCAAGACATGGCGTACGTACGCCACTTTATCGGGGATTGCCGCCTTTCCTACGACCAAGAATTGTATATTTACGGCAAGGGCGGCCAGGGGACAAACAAGCAATGTGCAAGTTACGGCATTTCGTACACTTTTAGATCACGACATGCTGACCATCCTCGAGACCCGCCTGCAGGTGGCTGAAGACACTGCTGATACTGTCGACGTCATCCTCAGCAAAATCCAGACGTGGCTCCGACAGCAGCGCAACATAATCCGGGACCGCGTGGGATTCCAAGAACGCCGCCAGAACGACGGTGAGTCGTTCCGATCATACCTGGTAGCATTGTACGACATTACACAAAACTGTGACTTTTGTTCATGTAGCCGCGACGATCGGTTCATCACCAACGTCATTCGCGGTGTCAATGACGCAGACTTGCAAAAGAAACTGCTGGAAACGAAAATTGCAAGTCTGGACACGTGCGTGAACATTTGCGAGACGTACGATACCACAAAGGATGACAATGACGTATTGTTCTCCTCTCTGCTTGTGTCAGCTGCCAAGCATAGCCGCCGTGCCGCAACGAACGGCCCGCACTCAGATACAAGCCGGAAGCCTGCCGCAAGCACCCGCCTCAAGCTGCAACAAGACCGCCGTTGCTTCACGCCCCAAAATCAGATGTCGTGGGTTCAATTGGACATGTATCAACCGCGAGAGCATGGAAGTTATAAAATGGCCACTCATTTTCGTTTGGTGAAGGACCCTCAAAAAGGATACTGATCAGCAGAGGACCCAATATGGTAGTTCATCAACAAATGAGGCTTCCCAAAACATAGATACATACAAGCAGCAATGCTTATCTTTCAAACGCTTAAAAATAACATGGTTTATAGCCGTGATTGAAGTCTTGTCTGCGTAG
Organism: Calvadosia cruxmelitensis; assembly: GCA_900245855.1. NCBI lineage: Eukaryota > Metazoa > Cnidaria > Staurozoa > Stauromedusae > Kishinouyeidae > Calvadosia > Calvadosia cruxmelitensis. The sequence continues at coordinate 24,636 of OFHS01001140.1, forward strand.
CAAGTTGTATATCTTGTGAATAATGATGAGAAGCCAAAATTCTTGTTTCTGATTGACTTTGTAAGAAACTGAAAGTAGTCAGTAGCGAAGTAAGTTGTAGCCAACTACTTTCTTTTTCCTGTAGTTATAGTTATAGCGAAATACAATTTAGAAAGTAGTTGTAATTGTAACAAACTACAAAAATAAAACAATGAGTATAAGTAAGTCAATTTATTTTGATGTTGGTGTTGCTACATGTACATCATTCTGAGTTGAATTTGTACCATTTTCCTTTTACTGGGAAACCTATATCTTTAATGATCAGCTCTTAGGATCTGAGGAAAACGACCTTTATAGACACTTAGACAAGTAGCCTTTCTGCCCAGTTTGATTTCTATAGATGGTGTCATTTTTGGGTTATGTAGAGCGGCCTTTATACACAGGTGGCTGCTCTAAAGAGGTGGCTGCTAATACAGGTCTGAGTGTACATTGCATGATTCTCAGCTAAATCGAGGAGAGCTAATTATATCACATGGCGTTCTAAACTGATTACAAGCAACTCATTATTTGAGTTTTAATGAATTTTAAAACTATTCTTGTTTGATTTGATAATGACTACTTATTACAACTAACTATTTGTCGAAGTGGATAAACTCACAGTAACCGTAAAGTTGTCTGAAACTCTAAACTCACGTACATCTGTGTGTGCACGTGCGCGTTTGTCTAACTGATGGCCCTAACATTAAGAACCGGAGCCGTCGAATTATTTTTGTTGATAGATCTATACGCCTCATTCTCAGAGCGGAAACCAAGCGTCGCCAGTGAGTCAGTGACTGATTTCAACTGCATCCGCTGATTTCTCATCTCTCTTGTTGAGTCTTGGTCTTCCTCATGACAGACACATGAATTCTGAATAAATTTGTTAAGTGACTATAGGTCTACCTATGACATTTGGAATAAAACAATATTAAACTTATTAATTAATGCTGTCATCTTCCAGGAAGCTAAATGACCCAATATCAGACATCTTGTCATCTTCATAATCAAATTTGAGAAAGAGATAACATGGTTCATGTTTTTCCACATACCATTTCATTATCAGAAGCGTTCAGTCAAGCAACAGTTGAATTACTTGTCGATAAAGGTCGATAGTCGGCTAGGCCTATGGCTTGTTTCCTTCTCCTCCAAGAGTCCAAGGCAAATTCGCTCCATGAAGCCATTTCTCATCCTCCATCTAGTTTCCACTATCATTCAGTAGACGCAACAGTGATGCATTGAAATCATGAATGAATGTAAAGAAAAATACTATTTATGTAATACTTATTGCAGCATTTACAGCCTTCGAGATATTGCGTTGAAGCTGTGGCAGTTTGCTCGGCCATCTTGTTCGAAGTGAAGAAAGCATAAAGTCACGCACCGCTCTTCTTTCTGTTACAAAACGAGCGGCTGCTGAGATTTAGCCGCCTGATGACGTCACGTACTCATGGCGGGTGGAATCCCCCCCTGACCCGCCACAGCACAAGCAGACGCAAGCATAGCTCATCACGATAAATTCACAGCACAGCACGAGGAAAGCACAGAACATAATGCTATGACAGCAGCATCTAAAGATGCCAGCACCGCACGTTTCCAAAAAAGTAATTGATTAGATTACGAATTAGTTCCCCCCGGAAAGTAAATAATTACAAGTACAAATTACTTTGCCTGGAAAGTAATTAATTACTAATTACTTTGAAGTTACTTTTCTTGGGAGAAAGGTCCTGCTCTAACTATTAAGACTACAGTAGCACAGATGCAGACATCAATTACACAGAGACAAGCAATACCCGTCGACAATTTTAAAAGCTTTTAATAAACAACTTTTCAAACACAAGTGTTGGTGGAGCTAGAACATTTGCTATTTAACTTTAAAAGCAGAGTGGGTTCCAAATGCTGTTCGTTAAGTCGACTTCTGTGAGGTCGCATAATCAAGCTACCACAGCTGAATAATCGCTATGTGCTTACTTGTAATAATGCTTTTTTAATTTTGAAAATTACCCATGTCAGAGAAGTGCTTATTACTCTTAAATAATTAATTACGTTACAAGTTACTTTTTCAGGAAAAGTAATTAATTACTATAAAATTAATCTAAAAGTAGCTTGTAATTAGTAATTAATTACTTTTATAATGAGTACCTACAACACTGCCAGCACAAAATGACAAACTCGTATCACATAAAGACCACCCCAAACACCAATGGCAGCAATGCAGCTCCATACTGCCATGATTCTACGGATCAGGTCTCAGACAACTGCACACTGAAGCGGGTGAAACTTCGATCGCAAGACTCAGTTCAAATAGAGTCCTAGGTCAGATTCCTCCTCCCATCGACCATTCTGAACGCACGCAGCGAAGAGCCACCCGAAAGCGCTTAGCCCATCTTCGATAGGGCTGGTAAAAGGTCCTGCATTATGCCCAACGTGCACCGCTGCGCCGCACGACATCGCTCACCTATTCGGTCGCGTAGCAAAGCCTACTAATCTCAACGACATCGATCTATATAAGAATTCGACTGAAGTGGCAACTTTCATCGACCTTCGGCCTCGGCAAGACAGTGACTCGTCAAGGTCAAACATCTGACAAAGAAATTACAGCACATCGAACACAATTCATTTACAAAGGCAGGAAACTGATTTCCACAAGCTAGTTTGTAGCAGCCTCCGAACCCATCTTGGTAATTGCCAATAAAGATGTTGCTATCACAACCAATAGCGAGCCGAGCAAGGTGGTCCACATTGGAACGATACCAACGATAAAAATTTGAAATACGTAGGCGTAAATGACATCCATGTTTCTTACAATGGACACAAATGTAGCTGATTCAAGGATCATTGCTTCTGTTATTATCAATAGAGCGAAGAAAACCGAGGAGCTCAGCCAGATGATACGTATCCATGTGTTTACTGACAAGTAGATCGAGAATCGTTCACCAGATAACAGCATGTAGATCGGGACAAGTATAGTGGAAACAATGCCAGGGTAAAATAAAACCAATATTGGATCGCAGTTAGTTCCACTCCATTTCATCAAAACAGAGTAAGCTGCATATGAAACAGAGGAAAGTAAGGCATAACCGCAACCGACAAGATATGGTAGGCTGCCAGCTGTTGGAAACCTGAAACTCCCCTTGGTAATGTCACCGGCTGCTGTATCGATCGATGCATCCACACCAAAAAGAAAGCTTGGCTTGCACATGATGACCACTCCGCCAGCGCTTAGTAAGGCGCAAGCGCAATATGACAGTGAACATCTTTCTTTTGTTGTTGCAAAGCTCATCAGATAAGTGAAGAACGGACGTATCAACGAAATCACACTGAAATCAGCGACTGGTATAAACTTGAGAGAGCCATAACTTAGTAAATTATCCAGCAAGCTTGTAATCCCCATTAACACAAAAAATCCCAAGTTACTGGAGAGCCGTAACGGGTGAATACGACGTGAAACCATAATTCCTACGACGAAAGGCAGATGAAATAAATGATGATAGAATACCACTTGGACAGCTGATATTTCTGCATCGTTTCCATTGACAATAGTTTGCACCAAAACATTGGAACAAGTCACGAGGAGTCCACATATTGTGCTGAGCAATGCCGCAAGTGGACGATGATATGTCAAATACCAACGTAACTGGTTTTCGGAGACGTCCATATCGGGTCAAATTGTGATGTGTTTGCTTGCACTCGACCAACGTTTTGATATAATCTCGGTTTCGCTCGACGTAGCATATTGAAGTGGTTTCTGGTTCATCGTCCATGGAACAACAATGTCCCAAATTGTAATTGTCCTTCTCTGAAAGCAGATTACAGTATAGAATGGTGAAGCAAACACGGGTCAAACTGACATGACCTTGCAAATACAAAAATGTAGCTACCTCAATGTAAGTGTATAAGCTGTAAGTCAAACAATCAAGGATTTAATCGTGGGAACTCATGGTTACCATATTAGCAATTATGGCTTATTTTGTGATTCTATATGTAGTGAGCTGGATCACTGATCTTTGTCTCACTGTTAACATTTGGAGACACCGGTAGACTATGCCGTGCTAAGAAGGAAGAGATTGGCTTGCATTCTTTGACATGTCTTCCATTGGAACAGATTCGATCTGGAATAACCGTGGAAGGAGGAGATTCCAGACCTGTTTGCCGATTTGTAACCGACCACTTCGTTATACTGTCTCTTCATATATTCCAGATTATCGTTTATTCATTTTAACTCACAGCGAATGCAATAACTATATTTGCAATTTAAAACATTCTCATAAGAGATAGTAATGTGAATATGTCAAGTCTTGGCTGGAAACGGCAATTGGCCAAGCGCAGTCCCATTGCATTTCTGCATGTAAGTGAGTTGACGTCTGGCATAAAATCGATTTGTTTGAAGCGCAATCAAGCATACTGTTATCAATTCAAGGATTGTTGTTGACTGTCGTTATTGTAGAATTTAGCTCGAAACCACGTGACTACGAAATAGAAACATTGGCATCCCTACATGAAATAGCAGAGCGCTTCGTCAATTACATGAAAGTAGGTTAAAACAGAAAACTTTGACAAAAAAGCACATTTGAGTTTACATGTAAATGATAAATAAGATTTACATGCAAGATGGTCTGATAAATAACTCCACTTGTTTTCTAACTGTCACAGGAAAAATATCGTCTGTCTGTCGTCACGAAGGGAGTAACAATATTCCTCAGGTTTAACCACTGACCTAGTGTTTCGTAAGAAAAACGATTCCAATATAAAGAGGAGTTCCACATGTGCAGAACGCCATAGCAGCTTTTGGTGGTCGGTAGTCTTTATGTGCTGTGGCTTTGTCGTGCTGTGATGTGCTTTCGTCTTTATGTGCTGTGCTTTCTTCGCTATGTGACATAGTATTATCATTACGTGATGTTGTGCAGTATATAGTTATGACATCGACGGAGAACTTCAGATTGTCACCCTGCTACAAAATGCTATCTTGCAAGATATACAATAGAATTTGAAAGAACCAAGTACAGCATAAGTACGCAATTGTATATCAATTATTTAACATTGATTTGTTAGCCTTGGTTTAGTCGAAGACTGCGATTATATACTCATGACGTTCTTAAGTGGCGTCATCCGCAGTAACATCGGTGGAGAGTTTCGGGAAGAACGATCAAATTCTGCCTAGTCATGCAATCTGATGGAGTGGATAGAATCAAGTAACTTATTCATTAACTTTTGATTGCGTTGCATACTTGTGCGATGTTTTGGTAAAGAGCGAGATATCACAAAACGAGTTGCACGGTGGATTTTAATCATCCCGAATGTATAACTTTTTCTTTGCTAAACTTCGCTAGTATTTTAAACCCGGTACGAAGTAGCAAATCATTGTGTTTTCATGAAGTGCCACGACCGTGTTGCTACAGCCATGTCGACAATATTATTGCGACAAGCGTTGTTGTTCGATGAGGCACTAGAAAGTTTTTGATCTTTCAACTCGCTTTGTTACAGCAACTCATCAATGTCAATGTTCTGTCTAGTTGTTGATGTGTGGAAAAGCGGATCTACGTGATATTTTGCCAATCTGTTGCTTGATTTCTGTCTTTTGCATTGAAACGCTTCCATGATGCGCATCAGCCTTGTCGCTTCAGCCGTTTAGCTTCAGCCGAGGTGTACACCCGGAAGTCGTTAAAAACCAACTAAGGTCTATTCCATGAAGGACGAGCGTAGCGACAGGGCTGTTGCTCTTCATGAAAACACGGTATTGTTAATGACGGCGGTTGTGTTGGGTCCATAACTTCCGCCTTCCCTGATAAACAGGCTCAGAATTCCCCGAACGACACGATGCTCTAGTTCTCTTCGCGCAACCATAACATCTTACTGTACAATTCAACAACTACTGACAGTCGCTACGTCACACGAGGCCACAAAAATCGAGGCACAGTGACTGCACGTGACAGGAAACAAGATAGCAATTCCGTACGTACAATATGAAGCGGATATAAGAAAAAACATGCTGTTGTTTTTTTCAACACGCGGGAAAACGACACCACATTCACAAAATAACCACCGTCCGAGAAATTGTAAATCACGTCAAGCACAGCCTTGTT
>OFHS01001141.1:0-16641 GCA_900245855.1 Calvadosia cruxmelitensis
ATCAAGTTTATTTACAAAAAAATATACATGTGACGTCAGAACGCGCATGCGTAATGTAGCGTCAACAATTGTAATTCGTTACTTTTACTCAAAATAATTTGTAATTGTAATTCGTTACTAAATAAAAGTAATCTATACAGCACTGCTTCATACACAGGTGGTTGCTCTATAGAGGTGACCGCTAATACAGATTTGGCTGTATATGGTAACTGCTAATTGCTACACTTTGTCATTAAAGACCAGTTATACTATCATCATGTGATTTATCAGGCAGTGCCTTCCATTGGTGTACTTTTCTTTTTGATGCAGGAGCTTCCATCTGGGTATGGACGATTGAAGCCTGACATCGTTTCGTACGGTGCTTTCGTGAGGGGATCGAGCATCAAGTGAGTTGTTTAACTGTGCTTGCAATTGGCACAACGTTTAAAATGGCTTCGTAAAATGGCTGTGGGCTAAGAAAGCAGACACTTGTCCAGCAGGAATAACATTTCCGGTGTTCTGCCTATCTCAGGCAGGACTGTATATTTGTTAAGATTGTTTGAACTTAACATGCCAAGTGCAGTGGCATCCAGCAATGCACAAGACGTCAGCAGAACGCAGTCCACTAGTTAAGCTTCATGTGTAGGAACACCGCACAGTAGTGTTCAATTTGTAATCCAGCCTGCGACCAGATGTCCTAAGACTAAGCCAAAACATCACTGAAACAGGCATGAGTTATGATTGATATAAGTACTTGCTTATCCTGACAAACTCTTGCGTCCTGCTCATTTTCTAGTGACAATGTTGTGTTGTTCATGTAGAGCAATAGCCTGGAAAGCAGCCAATCCCAAGCAGTCAGCTTGGCTCTTGGTGTTTATTGTTCTTTTTTCCCAATCACCAACAGGCTATGTGGTAACCCTTTTAATATGTTTGTATTTTTAGAGGTGGTTGTCGCTTTTTATCTGGAACAAGCGTCGCATCGCCTGTTGTGGCTGGAGCTGTAACGCTGTTGATCAGGTACAGTGAAACCTGTCTATAACGGTCACCTTTGGGACCTGAGGAAAATGACCTTTACAGATAAATGGCCTTTCTGTCGAGGTTGATTTCTATAGAAAGTGCCATTTAGGGGTTATAAAGAGTGGCCTTTTTACACAGGTGGCTGCTTTGTAGAGGTGGCTGCCAATAGAGGTTTGACTGTACATAGTGATGTTAGTGATGTACATAGTGATATGCTATTCTACAAAGGGCTGCTTTTTTGTATCTATGCTAATGTTTGCGCATTTGTCATTTGAACGTTTTGTTGTTTTCTCTGTTAGTGCTGTTGCTGACAAGAAGGTTGAAGTCACACCAGCCAGTGTAAAGCAGTCACTGCTGCAGTCTGCCAAACGCATTGCCAATGCCAACATGTTTGAACAAGGACATGGTAAACTTGATCTTCTCGGTGCCTACAAGTTCCTTAGCTCGTACAAGCCACATATCAGGTGAGATGTTGGTGTTGTGTCGTTTTGACTTGCTTTAACATTGGCTGATTTGACCTTTGTCAATTACGCTGACAGTGCTGGTTCGTTTGATTTATTCATCAAAGATGCTGAAACGTCATCCAGTCAAACTTGTATTTGCGGCCACCTCTGTAGATTAATCACCTGTGTATAAAGGCCACTCTTCATAACTTAAAACTGACACTTCTTATAGAAATCAATTGTGAATCGTTTGACACTCCACAGTAATATTGTACAATTTATAAAGCCTTAGATTTTAAGATAATACTTTGATATTAAACACTGTAACTTGAGTTTCCCCGCAGAGGGTGAAAATATATATCATCTATAGAAATCAACCTGGACATAAAGGCCACCTGTCTGTAAAGGTCATTTTCCTCAGGTACCAAAGGTGACCATTATTTACATGTTCTAATGTACATACGTTTGAAAGAACTTAAAGAAATATTTTCTAAATTTTGGAGAGATTTACATTTTCTAACTTGTTAAAAAAAATTGACTCTGATGACATTGCATCATCCAGTAACGAGTTCGAATGGGGAACAACAAAATATGGATTGAGTATTATTAGTGATTTATCTGCTTTTTAAATCTAACGGTCGACTTGTAAACAAGATTGGCTTATACGTGATTATATACGATAGTTGTTTTTTTTTATTTTCAGTTTAAGTCCCAGCTATGTTGATCTGACGGAGTGTCCTTACATGTGGCCATACTGCAGTCAGCCGTTGTTCTACGGTGCAATGCCAATTATTGTCAATACTACAATCCTGAATGGAATGGGTGTCACAGGAAAGCTAGTTGGAGAACCAACATGGCAACCGTTGAAGAACGGCAACTATATAGATGTTGGATTTTCATTTTCTCAAATTATTTGGCCTTGGTCTGGATACCTTGCCGTGTACATCACCGTATCAAAGCAGGCATTTGATTGGGAAGGCACTGTGGAAGGCCAGGTCAATGTTACCGTCGTGTCTCCCCCAAAGGTAAATTCAATGTAGTGTTATACAGTCAAGCCTGTATTAGCGGCCACCTCTGTAGTGCAGCCATCCGTTTTGAAAGACCGCTCTTCATAACCCCAGAATGATACTTTCTATAGAATCAACCTGGACTGAAAGGTCACCTGTCTATAAAGCTAATTTTTCTCAGGTCCAAGAGGTGACCGTTATAGACATGTATCACTAGATTTCTCATAATGATGTCATTGTTTTGGCTCGAGTTCCTAAAGTTGTTAAATAACCCTATATAAATGGTCAGTTTATACAACTATTGCGTATTGATCACACATGATTGTTCTCACAATTCTTAATGTTTATTTTAGTGTATATTTATTTATGTTGCGCATTTTCAGCCTGACGAGACTATTCCAAGGATGTCAAGTGTTGTCCTACCAATCAAGATCAAAGTTGTCCGACCGCCACCAAGAAGGTAGGACCACATGTTAGCTATTTGAAGGTTTATAGAGTCCAATGATTCACTTTGATTGCTGTTTGATTCCACATCATTGGATCGCATTTGATCAGAGAAAAGAGTTTTTTAGAATTACAACAGAGACTTCAACATAAGACATAAAGACATTTCTGTACAGTGTCTTGATTCAAAGAAGCGACAAAATGTGACCGTTAACAAGGCTATCATTCTATAGAGTTTAGTAACAAAGGAAAATTTACATGCAAATGAATTTGATATATACATATAATACAGTGAAACCTGTCTATAACGGTCACTTCTGGGACGTGAGGAAAACGACCTTTATAGACAGGTGGCCTTTATGTCCAGGTTGATTTCTATAGAAAGTGTCATTTTGGGGTTATGAAGAGTGGCCTTTCTACACAGGTGGCCACTAATACAGTTTGCCTGTACTATACTATTACTGTACTGTACTATACTGTACCGTAGTCCTAACTGGCTATTATATAGCAGATTTGGCTATATGTAGTTGATCATATTAGTCTTACTAGAATGAAATCTTTGAGGACCAACAAGTTTCCACTCCTCATCACAGTCCGTCATACAGTGACGTAGGTTGATGAACTATATTGTCTGCTCATCTGGTCACGTAGCTGTATTTGAGCAGTGTTAGTCAGTTGCCTGATTTTATCTATTTAAAAGCAGTCCATAGCGGTAATGTTGTCAACATTGACAAACAGTTATAAACAATCAGTCTGCTGTGACATCAAGAAACAAATGCTAAGTTGATCATGTGCTTACAGATTGTAAATTTGCTGCCTGTTATAGTCGTATTCACCCTGTATTAATTTGTTTATATGTCAGAGAAGTAAAACTTTATCTGTCTATCTATCTATCTATAATCCCAAGTGTGATTGATTCCTTTTCTTGGTGTTCATCAGCAAACGTATTTTATGGGACCAATTTCACAATCTGCGTTATCCAGCTGGCTACTTTCCAAGGGACAATCTCAAGGAGAAGCACGATCCGTTAGATTGGTAAGCTGGTAATTATCAATAACATTTCTGTTTTGCAATCTCAAAACCACTCAATCAGCATAATGATTCAATGAAACCTGTCTATAATGGTCACCTTTGAGACCCGAGAAAAATGACCTTTATGGACAGGTGGCCTTTCCGTCCAGGTTGATTTCTTTAGAAAGTATCATTTTGTGGTTATGCAGTGTGGCCTTTATACACATGTGGCTGCTCTATAGAGGTGGCCACTAATACAGGTTTGAGTGTATGATTGAATTTGTATATTTTTGTTTCAGGAATGCTGATCACATTCACACCAACTTCAAAGAATTTTACACATACTTACGCCAACAGGGTTACTACATTGATGTTTTAGGTATATTCATATGGCTGTGTATTTGTTTTTTATTGTTGTATATACTCAAAGAAAGACCCATGTGCGCCAACCCAATGCCTAGAGCTCCAACGTGCCATACACAACACGTCCCCAAATTACATATTAGAAACAATGTTAAATGTTCGAACATTGACATTAACTTGACTGAAAGAAGCTCCTGACTTAATGTACAACGGACAATGTTTTAAATGTTTTGTAGCAATTATAATACTAGAATATGTTATTTTAATCATAAATATAAGTTGTAAAGTTTTGCAATGTTTTTTGTTTGTTGAAATTTTGCTTCAAGGCCTACTAAAGATAGCCCTATTGTTTTCTTTTGCTGCTGCATGCCTCAAAATGATTTACTATTGATAAGATTCAAAAGACTCGTGAAAGGTTTGAGTCAAATCAAATCATGAGCTAATCAAATCCTTCAAATTTGATCAAACAGCATCCCTAATTACGTACTTAATTTACTATCATAACGAGAATATCATAACATAATTGATGCTAGTTCGACGTAATTGTGACCATGATCATGACCTACCATGTTATACTTTCGTCTGAAGCTTCTTCATTCTGTTACAGGAGCTCCGTTCACTTGTTTTGACGCTAAACAATATGGTAAGCGGTTTCTATCTGGATAAAACCAATTTTTGATAAAATCTGCTGAAACTGGTGAATCAATGAGGCTCGAAACATTGACTTTAACGGTCTATCCATGAATTAATCTCTGTTCCGAGGTTGTGGTGCAGTGTTTTCTCAAAACAGCTTGAAAGTTTGAGACGACACGACCCGCTAGAACTAATGCCGTACATATGAATTAGAAGCATGATATAGCCGGTCGATTGATCTCTAGTTGGTGTAGCAAGTTGTATATTATTGTAAATAATTTTAAAAAGCCCAAATTTGTGTCTGTTATTGAGTTTGAAAGAAACTGAAAGTAGTCAGTAGCGATTCTAGCGAAGTAGTTAGCTACGTTTTAAGGGATGTGGCTAACTACTTTATATATTTCTCCTGTAGTTTGTAGTTGTAGCGAACTACAGAAATAAAGTAGTCAATCCATCTCTAAATTTTGTAATTAGACACATGTATACACTGTACAACAAAACCTGTCTATAACTGTTACCTTTGAGACCTTAGGAAAATGCCCTTATAGACAGGTGGCCTTTCTGTCCAGGTTGATTTCTATAGAAATTGTCATTTTGGGTACTCAAGAGTGGCCTTTATACAATGGTGGCTGCTCTATAGAGGTGGCTGCTAATACAAGTTTGACTGTACTGTATAATACTATCTTCTCTTCTTGTTTAGGTACGCTGTTGCTGGTTGACAGCGAAGAAGAATATTTTAAAGAAGAAATCACCAAGTTACGTCATGATTTTGAAACGAACAATTTATCAGTTATTGTTATTGCTGAATGGTTCAATACGGCTGTCATGAAGAAAATCAAATTTTACGACGAGAACACTCGGCAGTGGTGGCTCCCTGATACTGGTGGAGCAAATGTGCCAGCTTTGAATGACTTGCTGGCACCCTGGGGGATTGCATTTTCCGACAAGGTGTACTATGGAGATATTGAACTCTTGGGAATGGAGAGTAAGTATTATTACGTCATCTCTCAGTAATGTCACAGCCTTTGAAGTTGTTGTGACATTTTGATTGCGTTCCAAATAGCATTGTTTCTACTCTTACGATTTGGATCTTGCAGAACGCTGTTTAATTTACTGTTTGCTGAAAATGTTCCTCCCTTCTAGTAGGAATAGGATTCCATTTAAAATTATCTGCAACTTATTGTGTATTGATTGATCTTACTGTTCCTCTTTTACCTAGTTCCATACGCATCNCTGGCACCACACTTGCCAAGTTCCCTGCTGACGGATTGATCTATCGTGCTAGCTCGTTGAACTACCAAGTTGAGGAAGTATTGGAAGGTCTTGCGACGAAAGACAGCAATGTTCCCATTTTGGGCTTGCATGATCCGCATCGGCCGCAGTCGGGACGCATTGCTGTCTTTGGTGATTCGAATTGCTTTGATAGCGCTCACATGGTCACTGGTATGTGTTGAACGTGTTGTCAATTGACTCCTCTCTGGAAATTGTCATATTTGATGTCATAAATCCATAATGGTNTGTTCTTCTTTCTGTCAGATTGTTTTTGGCTTATGAAACATTTATTGTCGTTTGTCTCGTCTGGCATAATATCACCTGAACTGCAGTCCAAAATGGATCACTTCCAACCCAAAGACAGCTTGCCACTTCCTGAACGCCCCAGTGGTAAGTAATGTAAAGGGAAACCTGTCTATAATGGTCACCTTTCAGACCTGAGGAAAATGACCTTTATAGACAGGTGGCCATTCTGTTCAGGTTGATTTCTATGTAAAATGTCATTTTGTGGTTATGAACAGTGGCCTTTATACACAGGTGGCCGCTAATACAGGTTTGACTGTAGTAGATAGTACATGACTAAATGAACCCTAGTCGGCAGGTTCTGCTTTCCATGTGTTTACGAGATTTAATTGGTGTCCTTTGCAGTTTCCAATTTGTATCGCCATTCAAAAGTATTACAGCACAAAGTAGGGACCAATGAGCTGCAACCATTGCCACCTTGTCCATCGTTAAAATGGTCATCCCCCGAAGCCATCAACCCAAGCTTATTGGCTTCTCAGAAGAATTTCTTCTCCAGTAGAAATATTAAAGCTGACGTGGACAAGGTGAGCTAGGTAGGTGAACGGTGCTGTGTTTCTTTTCTCGTATTGTCATTTTGAACTCCGTGTGAATTGTGAAATGCAATGACGCCATAAAACTTTGGCTAAATCCTTGATTCCTGCCCAAAAGGCTTCTTGGAGAGACGATGGGGAGATGTGCCCCAAGCTGCAGGGGTCATTGACTTGACTTTTGATCTAATACTTAGAAAATCAAATCATTGGACTGCTGTTGTGGACAACGTTTTGGTGTTGAAACCTTCCAAGTCTTGATATACCTAGTGAAATATGTAAAAGATTGATTCTGCTAGGCAATGTTGCCAATGATGTTTGGGTTGAATTTGCCTCTGACAATGCCATCAAGTAGTAGAACACATTTTATGTCTTTCAATCGCAGTGGATGAATGACGCAGAAGTTACAATGGTTACCTCGTCTTTCACACCTGGAAGCAGTCTCCTGTCTATCTTTCCGATATTGATGATGTTACCTTTTGTTCTGCTCTTTGTGTGCTTGGCAATGAAACAAGGGTTTTGTACTCTACGGACAATGGCTACCCACCACTCTAATCCGCCCAATACAAATAGGCGACGTTTCAGACGCACATATCAAATGGCTTATATATGAAAATGGTAAAATCGCAAAAGTTGCGACATGTTCATTTGCAAAGAGTAGCTCCTCGTTTAAGCTCTAGTTCTTAGAATATCTGTAAATACCAAAGTAAGTAAGTTGCTATGATGTAGTTTGGGGTTTACAAATGGTTGGAAGTTATTTGTGTTGACTGCAATTATAAATTAAGCATGTCTTATTATTTTAAAATCTGCTGGTATTGTATATACAAATGAACGGATTGTTTGATGGTTTGGATGAAAATCAACAAAAAGGAATGAATTTCATTTAATGTCTTGTGTTTTGTTTCAATATTGTAAATATGCATGAGAGTGGCATTTCTACTGCAGAATCCAAATCGATTTTGCTGCAATTAGTTAGCATTATACCACTGTAATTATATGCACTGTGAATCTGTGATCTTGTATAGATTTTACAGAGGGGCTGATATTTACTGTGATGTAGTGGCGACGACGAGTAAGCTTGACTTGGACTGAAGTTAGATTAAGATATTCCTTGAGTTGAAATGTATTTAGTTGTAGTGTAACGCAGCAAAATGTCTTAAACAAACTGATCTATCTAACTTGTGGCAGAGTGACAGAATTATAGAAATGATAAGAATCTACATTTCGCATATAATCACCAGTATTGATTGAATTTTAATGAGTTTGATAGCAAGCACATCCATCACACAAAAAATGTGAGCTGATTGAAGAATATCTTATGCTTATTTAGTTTCATCATACTGAGCCTTGAAAGTGAAAGGACGTACAAAATCTCTCGATCTGCCGTGCGCAGTCTACATGCATTTAATATCAGTTGACCTCTGCCAAAGGTGAAAACACCAGAAAGTTGTTTTGTTTGAAATGCAATCAGCCAATCATTATCAATAAAGTTCGATTTCAGAGATTGTTCTAGGCAGTCAAAATGGTTGATTTCATCCCCGAATCTGAAAACATTTGCGTCCTGACACGCAATGACACTGCATCATCTGTCTGATCTGTGCTGCATTTTGTCAATTAATGGTTGTTTTGTGTTTCGCGTTGGCTCGTTAGACCTCTTACCGTGCAAAATCTTTTAGAAATGCTTCTCCTTACAATGCGTCCTAAACCGTACTACCAACTGATCGATGTTCATAAAGGAAATAAGCATATAACTTTAAAGCCTATCTGTAGCTCGTTAAAACCATGTCATTTGAATGAAGACAGACTACAGCTTTAGCACATAACTTAAATTGAACACAGCAATGAGGCAAAACTCTATGTTTACTAGGCCATTGGCAAGCTGGTTTAAAGATAATGTGGTCTGTGTTTGATAAATAATCTGTGTCTGTGTAAGCATTATGGACGGGTGGTCCAATTAATATGGACAAACTATGTTTTATTACTCTGAAGTATTTACATCTTGCTTTAAAATCTTCTGAATTGTATCTATAATACTGAATTGACAAGTTCCTGTCTCAAAACATTCCTGGGCACATGTTAGTCTGCGTCTCCATGTCACTGGAAAGTGTCAATTCTGACGTATCAGT
Organism: Calvadosia cruxmelitensis; assembly: GCA_900245855.1. Lineage (NCBI taxonomy): Eukaryota > Metazoa > Cnidaria > Staurozoa > Stauromedusae > Kishinouyeidae > Calvadosia > Calvadosia cruxmelitensis. The sequence goes on from OFHS01001141.1 coordinate 9,123, forward strand.
CAAACTGTCTGCCATCAAATCATTGAAGAAAGTTTGTGTGCAAGAATTGCTCACTTCTACCAGTTCCAAATCGTTTGGCACTTGTGTTTGAGTTTCTTGTGAGGTATAATCAAGGAATTCATGCATCGGATTATCTCGTGATGTTTGAGTGTAAGCAGTAGTCAAGTCTGGCATTGAGGTTGAATTCTCAAATGCACGTTCAAACTGAAGTAGTAAATCGCTGAAAGACACTGGCGTCTGTGTTTGGGTGTCAGACGTCACCGACTCCTGGTATGTCTGACACGATTGATTCTCCACTGGTTGGAGACCAGTCTGTGTAAATGCGGAAGTCATTACATCATTCATCAAGTCTGTCTGTGTTTGCATGACGCCCACATCCCAAAATGGCTCGGCTTGACAGGACAATGATAACTGTGTCTGAGAGCCAAAGTCCATGAGGGCCTGACTTGCCGAATCTCTTTCTTCCCTTTCGGTTGCTTGGATAGCAACGTTCCTTGCAGAGGACACTGTATTATCAACTGCATTGGAATGGCTCTGCAACATATCCCCCTCCTTGCTCTTCGTTATCATAACGGCGTTCTGCCAACCAGGTTTCGGTAGAATTGGGACATAAGATGGTTTCTTTGGAATGACCAAGGTCGCAACAGAAGTACTGCAAAGAATTAAATAGTAATCACTGTTTCAGAATGAAAGAGGTAGCCATTGAAAGCAAGGCCTAGCTTTCATATAGTATACAGAAATTAAAAACTACAATTTAAGTCTTATTTCTATTGCTTTCCCTAAAAAATAACCAGCTCCGAACACATACCTGTTGGAAAATAAGTAAAATCCAATTAGCCTTAAGCCCCGGCCACACTATCGCATATAACGAGCGAATAGCAGAACAATAGCGGTGAGTCGTTCACATCGAGTGAAATTTGTGAATGATACGAGCTCGGCACGCACAGTTCAAATCGAATATTGGACGCGATTAGATTTCATACCTGTTGGCGATTGGTCAAAACTGAGCCTTGCAGATTCCAAGCTTGATTGTTGTGATGGTTTATTCAAATACCTTTAGTAATTCCTTTCTCTCTGTTTATTCCATATTGATTTTCGTCACTATCGTTAAACTAGAGCAGTTCCTAGCATACCATTATAGGCGAAATTGTCATAAAAGAGCATTAAAGAGCATTTGCATGGGGAAAGTATTTGACAATCAAGTGGTTTACATACAATTGAGATATCAGATATGCATGCAAGCAGTTTTGACTGCATTCCCATCACATAGGACGCTATCACATACCTGGCTTTGCCGCAATCATTAGGCATGTTTACAATAATAGAGTGTCCAGCTCTTCTGGCGTGAGTGACAAGGGCTTCTTTCGTTGCATACGGCGTTCCACAGGAGCAGTTATAAACTTGGCCACATGTTGACTCGTGTTGAGATAGTCTTTTGGGGTTGCCAAAAGCTTTCTTACATTTCACACAAATGAAGACTTTGTCCGCATGCAGATTCAGATAATGCTGGAAAATATCAAGCACATAGTAGCCTAGTTAATGATGTCATATACTTCAAGAACAGAACCAAGACCAAACCTGAACTGTCTCAGCAACATGACAAGAGCTCCCCTAGGGCTGAGGAAGACTTGCTTGACAAAACAGCAAACTAGGAACATTTTGGATGACTTGGCAGATAAATATGCCGTAGCCTAGGTCCTAAACCATTTCTCAGCCTATATAGCACAACTTCTCTTACCATCTTTAGCATAAATAGTTTCTTGAACGGTCTGCTTTTATGATTTAAATCCCTCGGACATCCCTTCACAGGACAATAAAAATGGCGCTGTTTAGCGTTTGCAGCAGTTGGCATACCACCAGATCTGTTGAAGAGTGAAATCTCCTTTGCTGTTCCTACTTTGTGAACTTTTACGATGTGAAGCTTCAACGCTGAAGAGTTTTTCAAACATTTACCGCATCCAATAACTGGACAGACATTCTCAGATGAAGGTAACGCCTTAAGTTCGTCCTCTGTTGGGCAAATGACTTCATATTTCTCCTTTGCTGTCGTTGTTTGGTTATCTGCCGCAGCCGCCATCTTGGCATGACAAGGAACTGAAACATTGAAGAAGTCGTTTAACAAAAATTATCGTGTAACTGCACTAAAATAGTTTAACCAACGGTTTCTTTTTCTTTGCATCAAAACTTAATTCATTTCACGTAGTTTATTTCTGTATTGCAACTATGAAATATTATATATATAGAATTAACTTTTATATTTGTTTTTATTTACCATACAGTAATTCAGTGTCTAAATAAACAATACTGCATGTGCCCGGCTGATCCTGTAATGGAACTATTTTACTGTACTGACGTTTATAAAAGCTGTACGTAAGTGATATTTATATCATGTATTTGCCTTTCGGGTTCAATCTACGGAAAATATATCAAATCAATCAAGCAATCATATGCCACACAGCTGATGCCCTGGGTCATTGGCGTATCTAAGGGGAAGGGGGCGAAGGAGGACGGTTGCCCCCAACTTTCTTTCAAGTCATAAATCAAACAAGGTGTAGCGCTTGACTTAAGTGCACTACAAGTGCGAAATCCGTTGATGGGCTAGTTGCGGGTACCTACGAGCCCCCAAAAAATTCGCTATCACTTGCTCCCCCCCAATCAAAAGCTAGACATGATACGCCATTGCCCCTGCGTGATTATTGGCGTATACACAGAGCGGCTCATGCAAAGAACTTAGAAAGTCGGAGCTGGATAATTAAACTCAGTTGTAAAACCCTTTCTCTGTTCATCCGTATTATTATAACTAGAAACCGACGCCTCTGCTCTGAACATTGATTATGTCATCCTTGCTTGATTGCTCACTGCTTTCTAAACAGGCAGTATATCCGACTGCCAAACGCCAATGCTCAAAACAGCTCCAAAATTCGATTGATTCGATTTGAGTTTGGTTTAGTACGCAAATCCTGCCTTGTGTTTCTCTTGTCAAAATAATTGTTGCGCTCAAATAGTTGGATAGTCTCTTGGGAGCTGTATCTGAAGCTGAGAAACAATGCGCTGCAGACGACGCTGGCTGAAGTTGAGTAGCAGTTCGGACCAGCTAATATTATCCTAAGTTTACTTCCATAGAATACAGGTGTATAAACATATCATAACCTAATAAAATAATGGCTTAATGAGAAAATGAGGTGTATTGTAAATAAATAAGAATTAAATTGCAGACATACTAGAGTGAAAAATATACACATTAAGTATAATGTTAACTACAAATTATTATATAATAAAAATTTCACTCAGTTCAATCGAGCTAGGAATATATAGAGTCCAACGTATCTACAAATATATACAGTACAATGCACATTTTCGGAGAATAATAATAATTACTTAAAGATCTGGCCAAAGCGTACAACCTAAACATTCCGCAGCGTCATTACATATTTCGTGGAGAGTTGTGTTCAAGATTTACAATTATTTAGTGCGTGTCTGGAAAGTGACTTCACTATAGTAACTGGAACAAGTTGTTGAATAGTGAATAGTAGCTTCAAAAAAGTAAATAATTACTTTGCAGACATTCTAAGTAGTTTTTGTACAGTACCGTTTAGTTACTATTCTCGTAGCTTGCAATTTCTGAGATATATTTACAAAATTCACTTTAAATACATTGGTCATTTTGGGAAAAGGTCATAGTTATTTGAACCTAGAACTCTGCCCCTCTCCATCATCTCGCCTATATAGTAACCCAAAGTGAACCATAAACCCAAACATGGCCCCACATGAGATCCCAGCAGCTCCAGCTAGAGAAGCTGCCGTAAAATCGGATTGTAGATAAGATATGCTGTCAGACTGCTTAAATTTAAATGAGAATCTAATCTTCAGCGTTCTTCCTCACCCTCCGCACAGACGTTGAAAGGCGATAACCTCGTCATTACCTGTGAGAGATTCTATCGACTAACAGATTTGAATATTTTTACATAAATTAATCACAATTAGGTCGGTTGTTGATACCTTTTTAAAAGACTTTGATTTGCCATGCAAATGCTGTGATCCACTTTAATAAACTTTAAAGCCAATAATCACTTCAAAGCGGCTAGACTCAAATGATTCTCATATTTTTCTGCCGCTGTTGTTACATGAGTTATTATCACTCCTTCGAGCGCTTAGTTGCGTTAATTATTGATTGTTTTTAATATAAATCATTTACAGACGTGTTGTTTGCAGCACAACATTCAAAAATACATGCTACAGATTCTGTAATATTGAAAACGATCAAGAGTCCTATTAATTGGAAATATTCTGCTGGTGCTTGCTGAAGAGATTTTGCGGAGATGAATTATTCGAATTTTACCCGGAATAATTATTTCAGCCCAAATGAAGATACAGCTTGGATTTTGCTGTTTGTTTGTATTGTTCTGGCGATTGCAACTGTGTTAATAAATGGTTACTGCATCAGGAGATTACTTTTTTGCAAGAAGAAAATCCATGCTTCGACTATTATTTTGGCCAATATCGCCGTATCAGACATTCTTGTGGGTTCAATAACAGAACCCGTTTATGCATTTCTCTTCTACCGGGAAGCACTGAAGACCAACATCTCAAACGATTGGATAATGTTTGTAAATTTATCGACGTATTTTCTATGCACAGTTTCTCTCTTTTCCCTTGCTTTTCTAACAACCGATTGCTTATACTGTGTAAGTAAACCATTATTATATTGGCAAAGATCTCAAAATTGTAAAAGATATTGTATAATTGCTATCCTAGAATGGATAGCTACATTAATTTTGTTCGTACCATATGGCCTTCATTTTTATGGTGCTAAAGTACTCGGGTATTTAACATCAGTATTATTTGGTGTCAGTATATTAACCATTGTAATTTGCTCGGTTTTAACACCTATCGTCTATAAGCGGCAAACTAATAACATCGCTTCGGATAGTACAAGGGAAACCCATTTTACAAGGACGCAAGCAATTCTACTCACAAGGTGCCGCCTTCTCACAGCTGCTACATTGTTGATGTACATGCCACAAGTCGCTGCTCCATTCGTTGGAATCATGCTGAATTTGGAATTGGAAGAAATACTTCTTTATGGATGTATAGCTGGCGTGCTAGTCTGTTCCAACAGCCTTGTGAATCCGATTCTAATGCTGTTAACAATGAAACGAAGCAATCAAATTGCATCAACAAACGAACCTCACCTCCAGCTCAGTTAAAATGCCTATCTTAGAATTTATACAATTTGTAATTATTGTGATGTCGTTACGGAGTTCGAAATTTGTTCAATCGATAAAATTTATCTCAAGGCGATATCATTTTGCTCTAAACATTTGATCTCCAGAAAATTGGTCTATTCGCTTAATTGATCCAAATTACAATCTGCAGATGTGGTGCGATCAAACTGAGTCGATTGACAGTTAATTTGTCGTCAGGCCCAGAGCCAAGTGATCTCGTTTATGTGTTTGCATAAATTACTGCATTACATGTTATTGCCATCTGTAAAGAACCTACGAATTTTTGCCAAGAATGAAATTTTCCTGCATCACCCGAACCTCGGCTTGTTCCAGTGCCCGCGGGTTGTACTTTTAAGTTATCTAGGAGTCTCTTGGACTGAATGAGTTCTTGTTTTCTGGTTCTGTGGCTGCAGAACCTCATGATTCATGACACAATAGACTTGTCTGCCAGATGTAATGTTTCAAATGTGTCCACACACAAGTAAAATACCAAACGAGGTATAGTTTGCCTCTTTCCCATGGAACCTGAGACATACCATATAAGGGCAGCAGGTGTCTCTGCCAGGATAGAGTACGTGGTTTCAAAACTGACCGAAGGTAAACTGGCAGCTGCTCAGAACAAACGATGATTATTTGCCTAACATATATCCCTCTAAATTTTTGTTTTGACGGCATGTTCTAGCCTGAGTAATGGATGGTAGTCATGGAGGTAGTTCAGGTTTGTAGGCCATTCGTATACAATCTTAGTCCTATACGTACGCCGGCCAATCCACGACATGGTCACCTAGCAACCTACCGACATGCATCGCCAAGGACACTCCAGGGTGCTATCGTTATGATGATGTAGTAAATGTTAATTTGTTTTCCTTTGGTGCCACTTTGTCAGCGGCGTCTGACCATGATTCATGGCGTATTTTATGTAGTAAGTGCATTAAGAGGAAGAGGGACGGTCTATTGATATGGAGCCTACCTTCTATAAATATGAATTATTAGCTATGCAAGCTGTAGAACATAGGTGAGGCAAACTCAACCCTTGCTTAATATACTTAGGGTTAGCCCTTGAACCTTGTATCTCCAAGAACACTCTGTCTGCTTCCGTGGCATTTGTTGATGACAAAATGGCTCGCTTTGCTTGGACATGCTATAGACGCCGAATTGCGTTTCTGTGGGCTACACAGTAGGACTTCCATGAACCAGTTAATGTCGACATTCAAACTGTAGCTGTGTGCTTCAAACAAGCCACGAGAAGATTGTCCAACATCGTAAGATATCTTTTCCATCTTCATTGAGTGTCTTCCCCTGCCTTGATATTTTGAACCAGCTGAATCCGTTCAAACGGGCAGGATATACAACAACGAGTCATCCTTGTTTTTTTGTCAAGAAATGTTTATTTTCAGAAAACATTTCTAAAATGTACAACAGAAATACTGGAGACACTATTTACAACATGTGATTAAATTTTATAATTAAAAATCCTATACGGGAATTAGTTTTCAGCTGTTTCTATCATCCAGAGTGCAAAGAGTCCTTTATCCTAATTTACAAACGCCACAAGTAGATTTGCAGAACACAAAACGAACTCTATAGAAGGAACAGAACGGGAGAAGCTGATTGCAGTTTCGAGCGATGTCACGGCATGCTGCAAAAAATAACAAAACAATTTTAAATCAATTCCAGTTATCGTGAAATATTTAAGAAAGTAGCTTGAGGCAAATTCAAGCAGTTCAACCATCTCTTATCGCAATTCAAGTCAAACATCTAGCACAATTTATTTATAGCATCGCCAAATCGAGTTCGGACATAAAACGATGAATTTTTCAGAAAGTAGGATAAATTTATTCCTGAGTTTCAAACGATGCAAAATATAGCATTCAATTGCAGGATGTAAAACTGAAGGAGCTGGCCTAATCTACGACTAACTATCTAATACTATAAAATAACTATTAGTTTTTATTATTTGAATAAATATTTCGGATAAATTCAGTACCGTTAGTTTGAATTTTAAACCTAACAGACATGATCGTATTTATTAGTAAAAGATTATAGACGGAATTATTACTAAACTGTTAAACATACCGCATTCTGAGCTAGTTACAGGTAATCGCCTAAAACTATTGATTTAAACTGGTTTAAAATAGCGACGATGAAAGGGTTAATGGAAATAAATTTGTAATTTGTAAATAACCATGTCGGGAGATTCTAATTTTAACAATTACTGTAAATGTTTTACAGAAAGGCCTACAGTACAACGAAGGCCATTTTTTTAATAATTATTTCTTAATAAATAAGTTTGG
>OFHS01001141.1:16694-30695 GCA_900245855.1 Calvadosia cruxmelitensis
TTTATAAGTAGTTTATTGCAAGTATTATAAATATTTGTAGAGTAATTTTATAGTTTTCAATGTTTTGGAAATTAATTATATTGTATTAGACAGTTTTACCAGAATTAATTATTTTTGTAAGTTATCCGTTTATATCAAAATAAAGATAGGAAAATGTTTTACGATATATTGTAGATTCCTTATTCCTATGACAATGTGTGTCCACGCAGCACAATTTCTATTGCGCCTATAGCTGTCACAAAAATTGTATTATAATATTTACGTTATTGATAATGAGTTGCATGTACGGTAGTTGGCAGGGGCCTTATTTATGAACTGGGACTAATCTCAAATCCTAGAGTTTAGCAATTTAATCCAGACTATGTTTAGTCTTGGACTACGCTAGTTTAGTCCCGGTCCATAAATAAGGCCCCAGCCGAGGAAGCCTGCACATGCATAACAGGGCTGTATTCGAGTTGAGCAGTTACTCCATTGGGATACTACTTACTGGGTTTAATAGTCGGCGGCTGAGGTCTCAAAGTCCTGGGCTTCGTTGTAGGCCTTTTTGTAACCACTTGTGTTGCAGGAGGAGCGTTAGTATTTGGCTTCACTCCATTGATAATTTGTGTCAGGGTTGGAACACGAACTGTAAAGAAAGAAGGATATGCTAAACCATTCTGGCAGACGTAGACATTTACAGTCAATTTTGCCTTGGCTGATCGCCTACTGGACCAATGAACCATATTTTATTTAACACATGTGTTCGCTTAATACAAATGAATTGTCGAGCCTTTAAGGAGCCTTTGAAAAAGGTCTCTAATACATGTGGTCGCTCAAAGCAGGTGGCCGCTTAAGACAGGTTAGATTGTACGTTGAAAGTCTATTGCTCACCATTTCGTTTAAAGCTTGCTACATTTGACAAGAAAGCTCTGCGGACGTTGCCAGCAGGGGTGTATCTGCCACACACCACCCACACTCTTGTTTTGGGGTTGTATGCCACGCCCACTCCGACGGCGGTTGATCCTCTCCAGACGATTTGAGTAAAATGTCCAGTGGCTGAATTGTAGTTGTTCGATTGGAAATTGTGCTTCTTATACTCATCATACCTGCAGAATATAACCCAATTAGTAATGCAACTGTTTCACCATTCATGAAATAGAAAATCGATGACCTGTCCTAGGCGACCACCTGTTTCAAGCGACCACCTGTCTTACGCGACTATCTGTCTTTAGGGAGCACCGGCTGTTCTTGAGTGAACAGCCGTCTGCAATGAGCTCCTGCCTTTGGCTATCAGCTGTCTCAGCTGGTGGGCTCCATCTTAATTAAGCGACTATCCATTGAATAGAATTTAGATTAGAATTGCTGAGGAGTGAATAATAAAAAGAAATGTTTTTTTTTAAGAGCTTTAGCTTTATTGATTTTGCGAGCACAATTCACTAATGTTTCAATTTTATTTTAGCCAAGGAAAAATATAAAGAGTTAACTCCAATCGGTCTACGGAATAAAATTGAAAACGTTGTTATGACCGCGCGAAAAACAATCATTCTATCAATCAAATCAAACGTACCATGATTTTACTGCCGCTGCACAGCTGGGTTTTGTATTAAACGCCATGAAGAGGTTTTCGCCGTATGGCCCTCGTGAGTGTTGCAAATAATTTTGAGTGGCCAATTTGGCGGCATATTGAGCACTTTCTGCAGTCAGTTTTGTATCCCATTGCAATGGACCTGTGTTCTTATGGAGAGATCTCAGAACATTATGAGCGTGAAGGCATTCGTCTAAAATTAGAAGAAGGAAAGGAAATGTCAAATTAAGAAATTTCGAACAAGTTTGGCTATATTCATACTACAAGGTCAACGAAAATAAAATATATTCTAAGAATTCTTTCAACTTACCAGCTTGGTCCAGAAGTTTAACATCTGAAAATCAATTGAGATAAAGTAATTAGAGAGAGAAATTATTAATTTTATGTTGAATATGTGAATTCTAATCCCTCCAATTCTTAGTTACTTGCAGTAGAAGAAATCAAATACGTTTTACTGGATAAAAGGGTCATAAATATTTCCTGTTACAGTGAAAGCTATCTATAATGGTCACCTTTGGGACCTGAGGAAAATGACCTTTATTGAAAGGTGGCCTTTTTGTACAGGTTTATTTCTATAGATCACTTGGGAGGTTATGAAGAGTGACTTTCATACACAAGTGGATGCTCTACAGAGGTGGCCGCTCAGTATTACCGGTTTGACTGAATCGAACAATATCGAAGATCCTCCAAAGTTCACATAAGTCACTTGGTTTTGTACAAATTTCTCTTCAAGCAGAAAGGGCACCTTTCAGAGGTAGTTCACCCCGAAAATCTAAACATCAGTGCATTGAAATATCTTCCCCCGTTCCCTGGGGCTCGATACAGTAGAGTGCATTCTGTTGCTTACTTGTGGTTGGTGGTTGTTGGGTTCGCGGGGGCTGTGTTGTCTGTGATGGTGACTTGGTTGTTATCAACGCTGGACCTGTTGGGATGACTTGGCCAATGGAGCTCACGATGTCATTTACAGAAGGGACGACAGCTTCAAGGAAAAAGAAAACAAATTATTTCGTAAAGAATGAGAAACAGAACATAATCCTTCGCCACACACGGTAATGTACCGACTAACATCAGAAGATCAAGCTATTTCTGTACTGTAATTGATCAAGTCGAGTGTGGCTCAAGAAAATCCGACAAAATGTTTAAATTCTATCCTAAGGTTACCATAAAACCTGTCTATAGCGGTCACCACTGAAACTTGAGAAAAATGACCTTTACAAACAAGTGGCCTTTCTGTTTAGGTTGATTTCTATACAAAGTGTCACTTTGGGGGGTTCTAAAGAATGGTCTTTATGCACAGGTGACTGCTCTATAGAGATGGTTCTAATACAGGTGAATAAAAAATCTTAAGCAGCTAATTGCCATTGCAAACGTCTTCCAAGCAAGTGTAAATGTCTTCTGAATCATTTTTTTTCTTTCAATGAATGTGCAACAAAGTTGTCAACCGTACACTTCAAAATATAGAAAAGGGAGACTAAATCTAAGTGTGCTCAATTTACTCTGAAGTGACGAATGTGTCTATACACTTATTCATAGCTTAATTAGTTGTGTATCTACTTGAAGCTCATAGTCCAATATATTTTCAGATAAACAGATATCTTACAAAAGTAATTCTGGTAACAAATATCCAATACATTTTAATTAATTTCTGTACAACTGAGAATTATAAAAGTACAATCATTTGCCATTAAAATTATTAATAAAATAAACGACGGGGATAAAACCCCGGTAACCCGGATTTTGGTCGCGTTGGATAAAGTCCAGGTAGTCGATAGCGCACGCGCAGACAGAGACCAGCACACTTGAAACTTTGAACATGGCGGTGCAACTTCAACGACTTCAAAAATTGAGAGGATTCAGATCTAGCTTTTGGTATACATTTTTATTTTTCATTTGAAAGCTTGGGTGATATTTTTTACCCAATTACATAATTAATCCAAAAGTTGTAAGTATTCTCCCAGGATTCAGGAATTTGTGTCGCCTGCTCTCAACACAGTATACAGCGTCGCCATTCCCGTGATTGTGTGACAAGATCTTATACATAGATGCTCGCCAATCCACTGAATGTTTTATTCTGTAGATTTGTTGATCGAACTGAAACTCGTCATAAAAAACTCCGATAAGCTGCAACGAAGAGATTTCTCAGCATCAATAGCCGCCATGATCATTTCACACAACCACGCAGACTCAGAGCCTTCTATATAAGCCTGTTATATAGAAGGCTCTGCGCAGACTGGGAGAGCTTCAATATTGGCGCACGTTGTTCTCTGTCTGCGCGTGCGCGATCGACTACCGGGACTTTATCCAACGCGACCAAAGTCCCGATTACCGGGGTTTTAGTATCCACGTCGTAAAATAAAACCTCACCTGACTATTTACAAATTGTGTATCTTACAAAAACATGATAAATCAATATATTACGATCGTAATTTAAAGCATACCGATAATTTGAACTTACTGTTTGGTTTTCTTGGCACTACGTTTTTCAGAAACCTCTTTCCGAAGTTTCCCGCTGGTGTGTACCTGGCACAGATGACCCATCGCCTTGTCTGTTTATCGTACGCCACACCGACTCCAACTTTCGTTGACGATTTCCAAACGACTTGCGTGAAATGCCCCGAAGCATAAATGAAATCGTTTGATGAAAAATCGTGCTTCGTGTATTCATTGTACCTGGAATTAAAATAAGAATATTCCCGTTGAAATTGAATTCTCCCAGCAACATATCGGGATCTGTCGAAGACAGGAATTTTTTCCCGAAAATGTTCTGTACTCAGTCAATCTCTTTCAATATCCTGTCGGATGAATGCCTCTGTAACAGTTTTATACCCAACAGAAATTGTCCGTGTGACATTGATCAAGTGCAGCCTCAATGCATTTGGGATTCATGCTAGTTGACCTCTGCCACATGAGACGACACGACAAAATTACTTTGTTCGATATGCAGTCAACCGCACTCTGTTCAATGATGGTCAATTTCAGGGATTGTTCTTGGCTGTCAAAATCGTCGATTTCAACTCAGAGACAGGTGACTGACATAGCTTAGATCTCAAAATGCATCAAGATTGTACTTGACCAATTCGTCTCAAGCGGAATAAAGTAAAAAGCTTACCAAGACAGCACTGAGGAAGCACATCTTGGCGAAGAGCCCCATCCCATTGCCAAATTTTCACCATAAGGTCCAGACGAATGTTTGAGAGATCCTTTTTTCACCAATTCTTTGGCGTATTGGACACTATCACGTGCTAGACCTGCGTCCCATTGTAATGGTCCTGTTCCTGAATGGAGAGCCCGCAGCATATTATGGGCGTGCAAACATTCAGCTGTTTTGAAAAGAATAAACATAATTATGAGAAATCAAAAGAGCAAATAAATTAACCAGAAAAATAAACTATGCAGTAATTCCTGAAAATCCAATCTTTTCAGAGTTTTTCATGTTTATAACTAATTGCAATTAAGTTGAGCTCGACAGCACCTGTACATTTTGTAAAATGCAATGTGATGAACTTTCAATTAAATAAAATCCGTTGATTCAATTTCTAAATTCTTTCCTCGACGTAACAAATAATGCTTACCGTCTTGATTGACACCAACGGCAGCTCCTGTGAAACAAACGAAAGCAACATTATACAGTGTACTTTATATTAGTATCATCTGAAGTATGGCATGAAATAAACTCACAATGGTTGTAAGTGTAGTCTTACCTTGGGAAGTCCCAATGAAGGCCAGTACTAAAGTCGCTACTACAAAGATACTTGAAGACGCCATCTTATAGTTGCTTCAACGACCGGTTGAAATGCGGTTATAAAGATGAGAATGTCTTTGAACCACTCTTGATTATATACTCAACCAGAGGTAATCTACTGACGTCTTGTTTGATTTTGATTGACGTTGTTGATTCAATCGGTCAATCTTTTCATGCGGTTAACAGGAATTGAACCAAGCCGCTGTATTTACTCAACACTTTGTACGGAGTGAAGAAGCACCGATTTAGCAATCATTTGACAAGAATAAATAAATATCTTAACAGGCGTTCGTAAACAGCATCGTCACGGTTATGATTGCAAAATGATGGATAAACATCAGAAAATGGACTTGCAACTTAGAACACGTCATTGTTTGATAATATAAACGAAATTTAGTCACAAATTAATTAACATAATTCTATTATGAATTAATAAGTATCTACTCGTGCGAGCTAGCTGCAGTCTATTCAACTTAATATGTTAGAAGTAATTCTACGCAAGTCTGGTTAAAGTCATTCTAGAAATGAGCTTATCTGACTCTCAGTTTTCCGTCTCAAACCAAAGTAAAAAGGCATCAAAGCCACCGCTTTCTGACGCAAATGCAAAGTACCATGGGCATCGCAAGTAACTCACAGACAGTACGACTCGAAATTGGCTTTTGCACAATCTTAAATTTTGTGCTGATTTTCTGCACGCCCTCAGAAAAATGACAATAAATGTTCTCTCCCATATAAGGATAATCTTCACCTTTGCAAACAACATCAGGCACTTTTTAGCGACATAGGCCTATTACAAAACACATGCTTAAACTAAGGCCCTCTTCAAACAGCGTATATATACACTGTCTTGTCATTAGCCACAAACACAACTAATCAGTGACTCTAGCTGACCAACAAGTGACATGTCCGGATCTCTCAATGAAAAATGTCCCGGAAATTTTACATATAATTATAATTATAGTAAGACATCCTTGAAACGGGACAATAAGCAAATTTCACAGTAAATCTAGAGAAAAGTAGTGGGATATTAAGCGAGATGGGATATTATCCGAGGGGATATAAGCTAGATAAGAATATGAGAGTTTGTATTGTGACTTACTAGCGGAGAATAGCATTGCAGGATATTAAGCGAGATAGGACATATTGAGCGAGTTCGACTGTATACTGATTTATTTTCTATAATTTATGGATATTCTCATGTGCATACTGTAATTATATACTGCTTAAGTTAATAAAACATTTCCAGGTAGAGCACTCCGGCGCTATGAAGAACAGGTGTATTGATCGGAGGGTTTGGATTTCTTCACAGAGTGTTTACCTTGACGCAATCAGTGCTAATCAGCCTGGGAAAAATGCACCAGGTGGATCAACTCCAAACTGCCATCCTTACAAAAGCCACACGGGCAATTGACCAAGTGCAATCTCAATGCATTACGGGATACAAATGTTCTAGGTACGTAGTTTTGAGCTGAAATCAACAATTTTGACAGCCAAGAACAATCCATGAAATTGACCGTCATTGACAAGAGTACGGATGATTTTGTTTAAGGCCTGGTTTACACTATACCGGATAGAAACCGTGCCGGATAGCGGGCATAGTGTAAACAGAAGGCCTATCCGGCACGAAAAGCACTCCGCTCCGATAGCTATCCGGCATAGTGTAAACCAGGCCTAAAACAAAGTAATTTCCTGGCTTCATCACCTGCATGTGGTAGAGGTCAACTCACTGCTATACCGAATGCATTGGAGACTGCGCCTGGCGGATTGTCCTTGTATATTCTGATTGGGATAGTTGACCTCTGCTCCATGTAATTACCCCAGAAATTGCTTTACCTTGTTTGAAGTGCGTTCAACCATTCACCTTTTCTTCAGTATGATGGTTAATTTCAAGGATTGTTCCGTTGACTATCAATATTGTCAATTTAATCTCAGTGCACTAGACTTATAACCAAAAAATTTGTTTAGCTAATAAGCACATTTTTGACAGCCAAGGACAGTGTGGAACTTCAGATGGACTGTCCTTGGCGCATGCACGAGGTGAAGGAGCTACAGCATGTCACTGCAAACACGCCGCCCCCGCCCCACCAAGCCCCTTATTTACTAAGCCTTCTCTCAGCCAAGCACTATTCATTCTAACAGTAAGTAAGAACCCAGTGACAGTGGAGGGAAGGCCAAGTCTAAAACAATGCAAGTGCTCCGTATAGCGAGCGCGATTTTACGCTATAAGTTTAGCAATGTCTTTCTTTACGCAGATCAGAAACCCAAGAGGCATGTGTAGCAGAATATTACACTAAACTACATGGAGTTGATCACGCCCAATGATTGGAAAAAGAGAGATGCAACGACCACAAACTCTCCAGCCACTATACTGAGTGAGACGTTGAATAGAAACATTTCTCTCTATATATTTGGCTCTGGAAGGTAAACGTAAGTTGTTTTCAAGCTACTGAAGGCAAGACAAATTTAGCACAATCATTTTGAAGATAAATTTGCCTCTATTATTGAAAATACCATCTTTTCGACTGAGTTATACATCTGCGCTATCTACGTCACTGCTTAAAAGTACTGTAATAAATTTCAGTTCCATTTGCCTGAATTTTTGATATAAACAGTTTATCGCCTAATGAGAATCATATAAATCATCATGATTTGTTATTAAAAGCACGATTCTACTTACCCCTTATTCAAAATCCTTGATTTGAGATGATGACGCAGTTAATAAAAGACGCAAAACGAGGACAATAGGATGTGACATCTTATTAGAATATAATAGGAGTTCAAGTCAACATATTGGTGCACACATCATTTGCATACTGGTGAATACACAGGGGGACTATATTATACTGTATCATCCAGTTATGGTCGATGGAGTAATGGAAATCAAAACATTATTTGTATATTGGCACATACATCATTTGCATACTGGCGAATACAGAAGGACAATATCATCCAGTTATGGTCAGGGGATTATATGGACTTGCGACTGTCTTGACACAGCTTGTTGAGCACCAACTTGGAGAAGTACTTGAGATGTAATTCCAACCAGCACTCCTAGTTGCTGTGTAATATGTGCCGGCGGCTGTGATGCACCCAGCGTATTGTGCTTTGCCCCAAAGACTTGATCTGCGTCGGCGTCTCCTGCTGCTGCTACGGCGTCTTCTCCGACTAATCAACCAAGGGTCATTGGAGCTTTGACCTCCGTTCTCGTATTCACTATCCTCCATTTCAAGTTCATAATCCTCGTTTTCAAGTTCAGGGTCCTCGGTCTCAAGCTCAGGGTCTTCGATGTCATGCTGGTGAGTCTCGATTTGATGTTTTACATCCTCAATATCAAATTTGTTATCTTCGGCATCATCAAATTCGTCGTCTAAACTGTCGGTTGGTGCTTCGATTTCTCGGCGACGACGCTTCAGGTACTTCGTCTTGCAAAGGCTTTTCATCTCGCTAAGGAGTTTATTGTCGCATTTCAGACGCGACCAACCAAACTTTTGACTCTGCGAAATAAAAAGAATCATAACGTGACATACAGTCCAACCTGTAAATAGCGACCACCTCTCTCAAACGACCAACCGTAAAATATTTCAAATGCATTGTACGTAAACTACTTAAAGATCAATAACTAGTCTTATCCACCGTGTATTACTAATTTTGTTTATATATCAGAAATATAACTCTATCCATCTATAATATGAGTCATTCCACAGAATATATTCCAATAGCCTACTCAGGCCTACTTAAAATCTGCCGCGTATCGCCAAGCCACAACTCTCAAGCAACGGCATCAATAACATCACAAATGGTATACTCAAAAGGATTTCTTCTGACAAAGAAACAAAAATTTGAACTGCCAATCAACCTGCATTTGTGTAAAACATAAGCCCCTTGGTTTGATAATTTATTTGTTCAACATAATTGTAAGAATGTCTAATACAATTTAAATAATTTCCCTAGAATTGAGAACTACGTAAAATAAATGTATACATATTTACAATAATCCATATTTAATTCATACAAATTACCTAGTACTAATAACAATTAAAATAGCCTAAAAGTTTCCCTAGCTTAAAGTTTTCCTTGATAAATAATAAATTTGCTACTATACTTTGACTACTGTGCTGTCCATCGAACCGACTGAAACGGTCTGGACACTCGGTCCCTGATTTGGATGCTCATTGAAATATCTGACTTTATCCACTTCACAATAATTATATTTTCCATCGCACTTGAAAATCAGAAACAAAAAATACACATATCAGAGACGGCTAACCAAAATAATACTTACGCAAAAGTAGCAGAGGTCGTGTTTTTTGCAAGCAGGAGTGAACGTTGATTGATAAGGTACAACAAGATTGAACGGTGTTGTACAACCGTCTGATTTCGATACGAGGGAGCAAGACGTCGCATCCACAAACGAATTTGTAGCTACGAAGAGCAAGCAGATTCCTACAGTCAAACACAAAAGTTGAGCCATCATCTTTTGAGTCGAGAGATCTCCGAAGAAATAGATCAACAGTAACCTTGCTTCTGTTCTCGGCACTTTTAAATATACGACGCAGGAAGTTTTTCAACTAACAAAGCGAGGAAGGATGTTCCTTCTTTGTAAGCCTAGACTGCTTTTGAATAATGTAAACAACGCAAAAGATGTCAATGGCTCTACCGCTCAATAGATTAACGACTTGCGAATTTGCGGGAAGCACGTCAACAACCAGAGAAGGAGAACTGAATTCGTCGTAAAATTATAGAAATTCAAGGAACAAATGTAGCTAAAGAACAGAACAAACGAAGGAAGTTCAAGGAACAAATCCAAGGAACAAATCGATTTTGTCCACAAGATTTACACAGTAAATTGATATGAGCAGTACAAGGCACAATGATTAACCCCGTCTCATTTATCAATCACTTTGTGCAGTACATTGACGTCATTGTCACAGCTGACAGCATAGAAAGTTTGTTTCTTTCTGGCTACCTTAATTTCTTCCAGGTTCATTCTTTCAGCGATGCCGTTAAATTTAGCAGCTTAGCTTCCACGACAAGTGAACACAAGGGTTGAACTACGATTCAATATTACAATAATTACGATCTATTTTATAGCAGTGATTCCACACGTCAAGGCGGTAATTTCTACGAGCAAAAAACTTCCTAGAGGAAGTTTAACAAGTCATTAGAGGAAGAACAGAGCAATCAAGATTGAAGGACAAATGCGATACTGTTTCCCACAGAAACTAATATTGTGACGTCACGTGGGATACTTCCAGAATCGCAATCTATCGCTCAGTCTTGGATAATTAAGTATTACGTAACTTGCTCTTGTTTTTAACACTTTTGTACTGAACGGAATAAATCCAAAAATAGTTCATTCAAGCAACTTAAGCAAGTCACCTATTGTCAGTGTAATGCAACTTAATTGGGCAATAGTATAACTATCTTTACTGCATAAAATAATAATTATGCAACTTGGGCATTGGCATAATTACATTTATTGATTATAAATAATAATAATTATGGTTGCCATGAGAGACATCACAAGTGAATGAATTTGAGTTTCTCAGTCAATCAAAGCGAGAGGTTTGTCTGGACTTCCAAGCGATCTTACGCAACTTTCTGAGCACCAGTTCGGTGGTATTTGCTGCCAGGCATGCGAGCCAATAATTCTCAAAGTGAAAAAGTACGTAAACGAGAAAAATACACAGCTTCCATATTGGATAGTGCTCCATGCACTTGTTGTTGGCTGAGCTAGTTTTGTTCGTCGCCTTCGTCCAAATAAATAAGGTTCATAGTCTTGGCCTTTCAACAGGTTTTCGCACAAATTTATCATTCCATAGAGAAATTTGCTGTCACAATCTGCCCTAGTCCAATTGTGCTTCACTCCCTGGAAAAAAAATAGAATAAAATAAGATAGTCAACACTCAGAGTTGAGGTGAGAACGCAAATGTTGAGCTTTCGACCAAAATACGCAACAACACAACAGAAATTCCTTATTTCTGCAGCTGAAAACATCTCCATATTTACCGTCAAATAATCTCACAACATTTTCAAATAAAATAACTGTTTGTGGAATAAACGACAGGGATTTTACTCACGCAATAGTAACACATATCATGCATCTCGCAAGCCGGTGTTATTGTTGCTTGGTAAGGTATTCTGAGCTTGAACGGCGTGGTGCAGCCATTTGAAATCAAAATCTGAGGACATGAGGTCGTCTCGCGAAGGAATACAACGATTACCAGTAATATCAGAAACAAATTCGGCGGCTCCATCAGTAGTAATTATGTAAGTGATCTTTTGGTAACAGATATGGCGAGTTTAAGTCTCCAAGTTCTGTGCCGTGTAGCAAGTCCCTACGAGTTCCACCCATTGAACTGGTTCCACCCTGAAGACCATTTTCAATGCTCTATTGTCTTTAGGCGATTGTGTCCAGACAATTGACCAACGGTCGAGAAAGAAATGAAAGGAGAACAAACATCACTTCAATCATTTTCGTATGTTTTATTCTCAATTTTCATTAAGTTATTCTATTTTGAATAGTTTTTGCTAAAATAGTGCAAAGTATTTCCTGTTCCTTTATTCTGGGTAGTGTTACGAATCTTACGCATATAAACTATTATATAAACACATCTGTAAGCACTTTTACTACATAAACTACGCCATTAATCACCGTCAGACGCGGCTGACAAAGTAACACCATCAAAGAAAGACAAATCAACATTCAATACATCACCATACAATACCACCCTGCATGCTCTATCCTTGGTGGCGTATCTCGTTCGTGTCTAACAAGCTGATGTAATAAAAACAAGGTGGAATGGCAGAAAGTGGCTTCGAAAGCAACCTAAAGTCTCCCATGGCCTCTACGAAACGCTGGCTTGTACGACGGCCTGGATGATGATTATTGGAGAGGATCATCAAAGGGACTGATGGAGAATACGATTAGAATCTCAGCAATTATAATGATGAGCAGACAGAGAGAGGCAATCAACAATCAATGTAGAATTTGAACCGGACATATAAATTTAACGAAACATCAATTAAAACAGATAATTTTAGTGACAGCTCATGTCGAATAATTATATATTTCGGCGATATAATATTATGTTCAGCGAAAGTTTGGATTGCAATGATTGCGTTCTCATCCAATGCTTGTTAGAGCGTTATAAGGGCTTGCAAATGATCTGACACAACTGGCTGAGCACCAACTAGGCGATGAATTCCAATAAAGCCAGCCTCCACTTCGTACTCCTGCGTAGTAACTGCCAGCATGTGAAAGGCAAAGGGCGTAGCTCGCGGAACTCCAAAGATTGAATCTGCGACGGCGACTTGATCTTCGACGACTGAATAACCAAGGATCTTCACTGCGCTTGCGTCTTCGCTTCTTCAAGTATTTTCTGCACAGACCTCTCATTTCATCATGGAATTTACTATCGCACTTGAGGCGTGACCAGCCATACTTTTGTCCCTGCAGTCATAATTATAAATTACATCTTCCACTTAATCATTATTTATTAATAACTCAAACTCATCAAAGAGATTGATTTCACAAGATAAATCAAATCAAGATAAATCTTCCAAAATAAAGTGACTTGCATTTGTAATGACCTTATTTATTTCGCTACTCGCTACAAAATACCACCTGCTGCCAATAAAGAAATTGACTAAACCGTACATACCATCTTACACTAGTACTTTACCGTCTATACAAGCAGTAGGCCAGTAGTAGTAATCTTAAGTAGTATTCGATAGTAAAATATATTCAACGTATAATTTATCATCAAACAAGATCCCTTGTAAAGTGTTTAAAAGAATAATTAATTTTTAATGTTTTTCAAACAATGAACAAAGCGCAGTCAGAAAGCATGCCAGGATACAATATTTGTTCACGTACGTACGTAATTTATAACCGAGTTCGACTATTTTGACAGGGCTAGAACTATCTCTGACCATTCACGGTTGATTTCGTTTCAAATAAAGCAATTTTCTGTTCTATGATAAACTTCAACTTCTTTAGATACCGAAATGCATCGGACCCATTCTCAGCTGCGTGGGATTTCTACAGTGTTAGTTTGGATATTCGGCAGTTAATGGGTTTGTGTAATTACAACTGGCTAGTCTACTAACTTACACAATAGTAGCAGATGTCGTGTTTGTTGCACGCCGGAGTGAACGTAGATTTATAAAATGTATTGATACCAAACGGGACAGAGCAGCCATTTGAATAAGATGCAATCCAGGGGCAATTGGAAGCCTCAATTCCAGAAGCAAGGACAGCTGCCAACATACCAACTGTTACGAGAGACAACATCTCTGATCGCAGCCTTGTACTGTAGAACCCTGGATCAAAACAGTCTTCGGTAATCAGGTGGCTCAACATGAAACAGGACACAGTTTGGCCGCTATGGAAAGTAGTAAATCGATCGAAGCGATCAAAGACAATAGAGGTCTTTGTATTTCTGAAATGCATGATTTACATCTATTGTTATGGTCTTACATCTTGTTATCATTGAAAGGGAAATTATAGAGGTAATAAAGAGCGGAAGATTAAAACACGGGGGAGGAGAATGTTTCCGTTTCGTTTACCTTCGCTTTATTGGGAAAGTATATAGATCTGCCGTTCGACTGCCTTGGTGTATACGGCATATACCAAACTCAGCAAAACACCGCTCAGGTTCTCTCAACCGAGATTAGGTGTAATCAGATCATC
>OFHS01001142.1:1379-23383 GCA_900245855.1 Calvadosia cruxmelitensis
AACAGAGCGCAGTATGGGCGGATTTGCTCAAAATGCGGGAAACTTCAAAATTCGAGAGGCACCTCTAAACGTTATTCGAATTAATTTTCCTTTTGCATGTGTTCATTCTAACAGATTTAGCATCGATTGAACCTGTCTCCCGTTGGAATTCAAAAATCGATGTTTTTTGAATCACCCTAAGGTACAATAACAGCGAGTTTGAAAGAATCAGGAAATGTTGAAGTTGACAGTGAGAGATTGACCAATCGGGTGAGCCTTTGATACGTTGCAGGCAAAGAAGATTTCAAAATGTGCCTATTGATGCCATCAAGACCCATCTCCCCATGATGGGAGATGGTTTATGGCCTTGAGTACACCCATGTCAGATGCTTCGCAGAATTCAATGGTTGAGTCTAGGTTAGGTAATTTTGAGAAGGATGGGCTTGCAGAGCATTTGCTTTGTACATTAGGGCCAACGTTGACAAAGAAGGAATTCATTTTGTCAAGGTCTCCCTTACAAGATACACTGCAACGGGTGGCTTGAGAGGGAGATAGTAAAGACTTCAATAATCTCTATGTCAGTCAAGAGTCCTCCAAGAAGGATGCAAACTGTTGACGATGGTAGGTTGATCGAGCGCGTCGCAATTCGTTGTTTACTTTGTTTCTAGTGTCTTTATAGTTCTTCCGAACAGTTTCTTGTTTGGTCTTCATTGCCTTGTACCGCAAATGATTGCGCTTCTTGAATAGCTGTCGCATATGTACAGATTGTCAGGCAATACTGTTACCTAAACTAAAAATATTTCTATACTACATAGCAATTAAGAACCGAATCAAAACTTCTTTCTGGAAAATCTCTTACTAAATAATTGTGTTAGAGCAATTGTCCCACAAGGACACATTACACCACAACTTTCGACACAAACAAAGGTTCAAGATTTGTACTCAAGATACTTGAGTCATAAATAAGTTATAAAAATGAAAGATTTCAGAAGGCATAATCACAAATAATGGAGAGTTATTCAGAATGACAGCAGCGTGTACAGAAATTTTGCGCCACTCAAGCATGGCAATAACATCCTGCAGCCATGTTTGAATGCGATTTAAAAAAAGGTGGATTCCAAAATGGGGGATATTGTCGCGAACCTCCTTAAGTGGCAGCGCGAATTTTCGAAATTGAAAGAATAATAATTTTCTGTACTACTGTAACTTTGTTACTTTTATACTTATAATAGTAATATTAATATTAAGTTACCATTCCTATTTCGTAAATAATGTACTTATCTATTTAAGTTTCATTCTATTTTAATTATTGCATTACTGCACTATTATTATTACGGTATAATCATCATTATTATAAATATTTGTTTGTTCCATTTGTTTTCCATTGTACAAAATATTCCATTTGGGAAAGTGGCATGTGGAAAAACGTTATCCCTGGCCCAGGGAATAATGTTTGGTGTTTGTATGGAAATGTTAATTTTACCATGTTTATCTACTTTAAAGTAAATCAGAACACTACTATATTTCTGATTTATTTATTGCAGGTGTTGATCAATTTATTAAAATAATGATACTAATATTATAAGCATTTGCTTCAAATTCCTACACCGTGAGTCAGCTCGTAGAGCATCTATGTTTTTTTGTTTGTTTTTCTAATCTTGTCGCGTGAACATTCCTGATAACATACTGCCTTGCGAGCGAAGTGGCGTTGCAGAAGTGTTGTTCAATTAACGTCGGTGTTGCAAATTGAACTCCATTTGTTAAAATAAATCTCAGTAAAGCTATGAAGTTTTATCTGGAATTTGTGAAAGCCCGCTTTTGTTAGAAGCCGTTTTGAAATGTCAACATGGCTTTCTCACACGTTCACTTACTACTGCGTCATATGTTTGACGAGCTTCCAGGCGGCTAGCCATTGGCGATTGGCTCACAATATTTACATCATTAGACAGAACTTGGCCTGCAGAACACAACCATATATATTTACAGTTTCGTGCTATCGTTTTGACTGAATTATTTGACTCAGAGAAACGTCCACTTTCCGCGTGTGCTTCGAAGTGCAAACTTCGCTGTTTGAGCAATAGTCTTCCGCTTCTAGGAATGTTCCGGGCTCGTACATGTAGCGCAAGTACTGAATTGATGTTCATTTAAATAAGTAGCCACTTCTCTTTACCATGTGTCTGTAATTTACTTTGGGATTTCGACTTGTAGCGTTGCAAAACCAGCCCCTAGTTCCAGTGCAGTGGAAAGCCCCGTACTTCTGTTAATATTTACAAATAAATAGCTGAAAATTCACGTTTGTTTGTATTGACTGGTGACCGAGTGGTTAGAGGATTGGAGTCACACGTGTAGAGACCGCGTTCGAATCCCAACCGGGATTTTTTGTTTTCTGTCGCATTTCTTATTTTACTTCACATTTTGTGATTATGGAAGGAAATTTCTTCAGAAATTGATCCGAATTGTATTCTACTGTACTGAGTTCTTTTGACAAATTGAAAGGACTAAATGCAAACAAAAGGGAAACATTTACTGTACTCTTTCGTGAACAGTAAAGGCTACTGTATGGGTAAAAGTGCGGACTAGGCTGTCTTTATTTCTTTAGCTTGATTTGTTAATTACTGTAGTATCTAAGTAACACTATGCTATTGTGTAATATTATTAATATAACATGATAAAAATGTAATATACTGTAATATTAAATGATTATTATTATATTAATATGATAATAATATTAATGTACTGTAGTATTATGGTAGTCTTTTTATTGTCAATATTATTCAGATTTAACGATTGATATATAATCAATTTTAATTATTGAATTAATTGAGTCAATAAGTACTATTATCATTATTAGAAATCAAATCAAAGCAAATTATTGGAAATGTATTTAGTTGATTTTTCGTTTCGGCAGCGTTATACGGTACAATTTAATCAATCCACGTCTACCTTTCAGTCACCTGTAGCGTTATGAAAGGCCTTTTTGTTTATAGATCCGCAGTATCTGTCTTTCTTTTTTCAATGTTCCTATCAGTTGATCATTATAATTTTTCAATACTAATCCGTGAGTCGTCAGCAAGAGCTTCTATCTTTTTAGTGAATTTTGGGCTCCTGACTCATTTGCAGTTGCTCATTAATTTACTATACAGTATACTGGTCATAATCTTGCATCACATGCAAGCAAGGCTCAACAGGGCGAAAAGACGACGGTTATTCCATCTTAACGTTTGCTCGCGTCATTTGAAGAATGGTCGTTTTCGAGGAGGATGCAAGAAAACTCGACAGCAATGCCCTGATCTGCACATTTTCATTTGCACCTCTTCTTACAAAGCCAGAACCTGTTACAATAGTGACTGTACGGCTATGCGTCTTAAAGGAACGTCAAGGGTTTCTCGTGAGAATCAAATCGTAAATACTCCTATCTCTTCTCCACGATCACCTGGGGCCGCAGGGGCGGATACAGCGTACGCCAAACCTGTCACGCGACTAAGGTATCCGCGGCCGTGATTTTGTTGCGATGACGTCACTTTCCTTTTCCTTTTCCCCTTGCAAAAGCCTCTGACCTCTGCGTTGTCTAGTGATCCAGTCTAAGGAAAATTGCCTAAGTTCAAGAACAATTGCCTAAAATTCGAGAACAATTGCCTGAAGTTTGATCATAACACGCCGAAGAAAAGCTGTGGATATGATTGGTAGATCCTCAAAACTCAAACAATTGCCTAACTTGAAGAACAATTGCCTAATTTCACGGCTTTGGAGGATTTTGATTCGCCAACAGGGTTCGGTGGCTGAAATCTTGATCACTGGTTGGTCAGCTAAACAATTGCCTAATTTGAGGGAGCAATTTCGCTGATGTCGACAGAAAAAAGATGCATTTTTTAACAGAGCCTTGACCGTGGTCTTCACACTCGTGCCATTGCGATGCAATTTCAGAAATCTCGTCCCGCAACGACACGCTCGTTGCTCATGCTCACTGCCAAGGCTGAGCCTAAGTTTTGCTTGCGTGAACGTGTCGCAGTATACCTTAGGAGCCAGCTGCAAGCTCATTTCTATTAAAGCTGTTTCCGATACCGAGCATTTTGCAAATGTAGGAAGAACACTTTACCGGGACATCAATGCTGAAAGGTATGTTCCTCTTGCCAGCAAACCGAAGGGAAGCGCTTCATCGCCTTGAAATCTATAATAACTGGCAATTGCTTCTACACATTTTTGGGAGACAAGTCAAGAGCCTTCCCGTGGTGTCTCCTGTTTGTACAACGAACTGTGGGAAACCAATCTTGACAATCAAGCATGTAGATGCAGATACTTTATTATCCGTCTGCAGGATTGCACCAAATGCAATAAAATATGTAGCAGCTGAAATAGATAGATAGATATATTTGATCATGTCCAGAAACATACAGAGATACAGATTTGATACTAAAAAGAAAACACATGATCGAGGTCATCCCATAAGCACTGTGCTTGTTTGTTTGGGAGACCTATAATTTACATTCATATAACATAATTTACATTTATATCAATAAAAACTAAGCAAACGGTGTACATAATACAGATAGAAGTAATCAAGAGCATACGCTAAAACAAAGTTGAAAGAAATGAAATGAGGAAAAAAAATGAGAAAGAACGAAAGATAGTTGGGATGAAAAAGTTTTAAAGAGATTAAGAACACATGTAGCAGTGTCTGAGAGTGCAACTGTCATAGTAGTTAGAAATAATGGATGTTTTCAAAGTTTTAGAGAAACAGGATGTAACTGAGTCAAAATTCATGCCAAAGTTGTTCCACGAAGTGGGAAAATTATAGTTGGGAAATTTCTGTAGAGCGGTTGTTTTTGCAAAAGGAACATGGAAATAATTCTGTTTTCTTCTATGGTGATCAGTATATAAGAATATTTTAAATAACTTGTTGGGGCACAATTGCAGCCTAACACGATTCAATAAGGATAGAATACTGACAACATACAGATCATTAAATGTTAAAACATGCAGCTCTTTGAAAAGAGGTTCTGCATGAGTTCGGGGTTTTTCATTCATAATAATACGGATGCAATTCTTCTGTAAAAGATGTAAAGTTTTTATGCTATTGCCATTACCCCAGATTGGGAGACAATATTCAACGTGAGGTTAATGAGGGTATTATATATTTGTAATTTATGATTAAATGAAAGGAAACGTTGGAGCTTGATCAAAGATTAAATATGTCTTTTAATTTTAGCACAGACGTGATTGATGTGGGAATTCCAATCTAACTTTTCATAAATTAAAATGCCATAGAATTTAACATGCTTAATTTTACATTATGTACCACATTGTTGCAATCTATGATTTTCAATTTTGATTATAGGAGCATCACCTTTGTACTTGCCAAAAATTATGAAATTTGATTTTTCTGGGTGTAAAATTAATTTATTGCTTGCAAACCAGTCAGAAACCAAAGTCAATTCAGAGTTTGTTGTAATCTTAAGATCATGTATACTATCTGAAGATAGTTGAAGAGTTGTGTCATCAGCAAACAAATTAACCTTAAAATTGGTAGAGGACGCAAAATCATTGATAAATATAAGGAACAGGAGAGGCCCGAGAATGCTACCTTGAGGAACGCCGCAAGATATTGCTG
This sequence comes from Calvadosia cruxmelitensis, assembly GCA_900245855.1. NCBI lineage: Eukaryota > Metazoa > Cnidaria > Staurozoa > Stauromedusae > Kishinouyeidae > Calvadosia > Calvadosia cruxmelitensis. Next base: position 6,967 of record OFHS01001142.1, read on the forward strand.
CTGGAGTTGAAAAATTATTTTTGAAATCTGTTGTTTGAATTCTGCCAGAGAGATAATTAACAAACAAGCGCATTTACTTTCCTTTAAAACAATAATGACAAAGCTTTCTAAGAAGAATATCATGAGAAACAGTGTGAAATGCTTTCTTTAGGTCTAGGAACAAAGCAATTTGAAATTTGTTGTGAGAATTTTGAAATATGTTGTTTAGAAAATTAAGGACACAATCAGTAGTATTAAATTTCTTACGAGAACCGAACTGTAAATCGGTGAAAAAGTTAGTATCAAAGTACTCGTACAGCTGGTTGTAAAACACACGTTCTAATAGTTTTGAAAAAGTAGGTAAGAGAGAAATTGGTCTGTAGTTTGAGACAATATGTGGATCTCCGGCTTTGAAAATTGGAATAACTTTAGCATGTTTATAAGATAGAGGGATGTAGCCCGTTCGTTGAGATAAATCTGTCAGATAGGTCAGAGGACACAATAAGGGATCCTTGATTTCCTTTAAACATCTATTAGAAATTCCGTCAGGACCAGAACTAGATTTATTTTTCAGTTTTATTATTATTTTATTCATTGTTGAGACAGAAATGTAATCAAATTGAAATTCAAGGCCATGGTTTGGTAAAAGATATTGCAGGTACTTATCAGATCATGAAGGTAAATTTTCCGACAGACTGCTACCAATATTTGTGAAGAAATTATTGAAGCCATCTGCAATGTCACTATTTTTGGTAATTTTCTTGTTGTTGATGGAGAAAAATTCAGGATAACAGTTACGTTTTTTCGATCTACCAAGCAATTCGTTAGTCGCTTGCCACAATTTTTTCACGTTATTTACATTGGATACATAAAAGTGATACTTTACGACTTCAAATCGAAGTCCAATGAAACCTGAAAGTACAACACTGAGATAGCTTGGTGTTGGACGCTACCTCTTGTTCCACAAGTGAATTCCTCAATAATATCCCGTGGACTAAACCAAATCAGTCGGATTTCAGGCTGCATTAAAAGTGTTGGCTGCAGCTCCTCTGCATAATAATTGTCTTTCATGGCAAGTAGGGTTTGCATTCTTCCTTGCTCAGACTGACACTGCAACAAAGCACGGCGATTCGCACGAGACTGAAACTCATTCTTTCCTAACTATTCGAGCGCAATGGTTTGTCAAGGCAAGCACACCGAGTTCGAGATGCCCATTCCACAGCGATAATTTCATCAAACTTGCAAAAAACATAACTCGGCTTCAAAGCGACCTGTTCAAAAAGCGGCTCCGTTATGTTCTGCGCCAATTTGCATTATTCAATTTTGACCTGCTCTCGGAGCAGCCAAAAACAACGCGCGTCTAGAAAAGTGTGCTCAACCAAGACGTATATTTTTCCCGGGATGTTTGCCGCCCATACTTGCGACTGAGTAGCAGGTACCCGGTTTTGTACCGACAAACAAACATACAAACAAACAAACAAACATACAAACAAACAAACAAACAAACATACAAACCGACAGACGTTTCCGTATTATAGGGTTGTCGATGGTTCTGCGCCAATAAGGTAAGCTTAAAGTGCTCATCAACCCAAAAACTTTTATTCCAGATGTCGAGGCAATCAACGTTGAAAGTTACAAATATCATTGATTTTTAGTTTTGAGATCTCCTTCTATTTTTTATGATTTATTGAAAATCAGACCTCGCTGAATGCTAAAGGACTGGGTCAAGGACGCGAGGTGTCTTGTCTTTAAAAATGACACCTGTGTGCAATTTGAGGTGTACTTGAGATCATTGCAGAGAAAGAGATGCGACAGGAAACAGATCTATTAATATCAATTTTGTTAGCCCCTGTTTACAAGGAGGTAGGATGATCCTAGAAAGTAGGATGATCCTACTTTGTAGGATGATCCCCCTCCATTGTCTCTTGGTTTGATTTTACAAGCGAAGGAGATCATCCTAGTAAGTAGGATCATCCTCCTTGGCTATTAGGATGATCCACTTTTTGCAAACACAGCGTGCAGTCGAAACGCCTTGTAAACGCACGAGGGGGATCATCCTACTCTCGGAACAGAGTTTTTGGACTCCCTGTAGAGCTTGCATATGTGAATCCATAATGGCTCTTTAAATTTTTCGCGGGACCGCATTGCAGCAACGTGCGTGTTCATTTTCTGAGGTGATTGAGCTTGACAGTGCGTTTCGTAATATTTTCTCTAGCCATGGCAGATAAGTATCGAAGCACTTTCCCGTATTTTGAAGAGAATTGTACGGAAGCATTGTCATTGAGTGTCGTCAATCGCCTAGAGCTTCTTCTGAAGAAGACGGCAACAGCGTCACAAGCGCAGATGTAGCAACAATGTCTGGTACACCTCAGACGAAAGGAAAACGAAAGGGCAAACATAGTCAGGCGAAAAATCCTCCTCCGAAAAAGAAGAAGTTTCCCTTCACTGACTACATGGCGTTGGACCACCATTTTGAAATGGTGAGCGAAGCATGAGCTGCTTATTTCCCAATACGAGACCGGGCCAAACAATGCAACGTGGACTCAAGAACAAGGGGATCATCCCCTCGCTTGTAAGCGAAAATGCTGAGAACTGACCGCGCGACGAAATTGTTCAGACATGCAAATCACCTCATCTCTCTTGATACGACGCCTCGCGTCCCTTAAGTGACGTCAATTAAGGCAGATCCAGATCATTTTTGGCAACGCGAGGAAATATCGCATTCGTGGTCAAATCCTGCAAGCGCGATTTTGCGATAAATGCAATTAAAAAAGATAGGATTGCGTGATTTGAAAATTTAAAAGGGATTCTTTACCAAGAATACTAGCTCCATCAATACAACCAATAAAAGTTATGGGGTTTATGAGCACTCGAAACATGAAGAAAACAACATAATTATATGAATATTTAGAAACCGAAAATGCGAAATCAAGTTAATAATTTTAATATCTAAGTTCCAACCCAAATTTTATATCAAGAGAAGAAAATCAAATATTTAAGTGTTTTAATAGATCATCATTTAACTTTCCAAGAACATGTAAACCAAATTGTAAATATATTATACCGCAAAATTGGGATCTTGAATTATACTAGGAAATTCTAATCTATTCAATCTAGAGAAAAATTATATAATACCAGCAATGTACACATCAAATGGAGGTAACTCTCTCTGCTGTTAGCCTTTAATTCGGTATTCAGTATACAATATTGACCTTGACATTGATGCATTGTGCTTCGTGCAACACTTGTTCCTTGTAATCTCTTTATGGATCTTTTTCCTTTATCCAGCACTCCATATCTTCCTACAGGCACGTTTGTTTATTAGGTACTGTGGATGGTTGCTTGGTATCGATCGGAAAAATACCTCATTCCAGCATCCAGTACTAATAAAAACATCCACGTACTATGTAGTTGTGCCTCGTCTTGCTATAGTCCTGTTCCAGTACGTTTTTCATCCTTCATTTTCTACCGGGTGGCTTGCGTTCTTTGCTGGGGTGTGTTTTCCTCAACCTTTTACTGACTATATAAACATCACAACACCCAATCATCAATCCAAACATCTAATATTTATAATACTTAATGACGACTTAATATGAGAAGTCAAGTATCTAATGCGGCGTGCAATGTTCTTCTCGACATACAATGATAATCCCGAGATCAATCAGTTAATTTCGCTGTAAACAGAAAGATAGTTCCGCTATGTGCTGACTCACGCAAATAAAAAAGAAAACGTAAGGAACACGATGACCACACAGAGCAAGAGATAAGTTAGAAAATATTTAATAAACATAATCATAAATCTAATACGGATTGTTTCATCCGAGCAAATTTCACCAGGCAGCCCACTTTTTGTTTTGTGTTTACTCTTGTGAATCAATAGTTATAACGACCAAAGCGTGACAGCAACAGATAACCCCTTTGTTCGAACTCTTGACAGACGATATTTGCTTTACTCTGACGACATTCTTTTAGAATGTTACAAGTTGAAATTCCAAAAACAAATTACACGTGATAAGAGGGAGAAGTATGTTGAATTCTTCTTTTGCCTTCATTGGCGCCGGACGTGGTTTTACCACTGTTCACAAGGCACCGTTTTTGCGCTGCTTATGCTTTTAACTTTTGCTAACAGTTTGTTATTTTAATAGCGTTTGGTTTCATTTTAAGCTTAATATCTCAGTACTTTTAATTTGTAAGTAATATTATTGACTTTTCATTCGATTATTTTTACTGATCGAGTGCAGAACATGGAGGTCTCAGCTGGAAGTCGTTTTGTTTATGGTCGGTAGGAGTTGCTTCAGTTGGAGAGCGTGGGAATTACATGGTATCACCATTAGCCAAATGTCACTGCCCATGGGTCGTCTACCTCAACGTAAATGCAACGGAAGGAAAAGAGGAGTCCGTGCCGGAAAACTAGTTAAAAATCGCCATGCAAAAAGCAAGGAATATCACAATCAGGCTTACCATCCCTATCTGAACACGAACAAAATACAAATGGAACGCGTGAGCAATCACCATGGTCACCAACAACTAAACTTTTCATGTTCACAGCACAACAGCTCAGACCCGCGGTTTGCCAACCGGGGCCGTGACGTCGACAAGAGTCGTCAAAGGCTCGGTTCGACGCCTGCCTCGATTACAGTTGCAGCGTTCAACTGTCGCACCTTAATCTCTCTCGCTCGCAAAAGTAAGATGTGCATGCTAGCCAGTGATAGGCAAGCAGATATCGTAGCACTTCGAGAACACTGAATAGTCCTCCCAGACACAGAGACCGAAATTCGCGATGCCGGGAAAGGATGTACTCTATATCTTGTCTCAGCCAGGTCCCACGGAGTAGGTGGTGTAGGATTCTTGGTCTCACCCCCAAATGACACCCACTGTCTTGCGCTTCGACAAACTCCATGACCATATAGCGTCGCTACGAATACAGCTGCAGGATAACTGCTTACATTTACTTTCGTGTTACTTTCCAACGGCATGTAGCATGATCTCTAACGATCTTGATCGGCAACGGCATGATCTCTACAATCATGACCATGGTGAAGTGAGGACGTGCTTTCATGAGCTCTCTTTAATTGCGTTATTTATTTGATTATCGGTATCTTCGGTGAGTTATTTAGCTATTGTTTCAATGGCAAAGAACATTTTGTGTCTGGAATGCACTTTAGAAATAACGGATGGAAATTTTGCAGTTTGTTTTTCGTGTGGAGAAGGTATCCATTTAACTTATCTTCACCCAGGAAAATATTTGGATGGTTCAGGTGCATCAGCGAATGGTTTAAACAACTGACTAAGAGTCAGTTCTGGAGATTTGTGTGCAAGACATGTGTTGCAAAAGAAGATCCAGCTGGCCCTGTTGGTGAATCAACCATGCTTGCTGATCGTCTAGACAAAATCGAGCACAGCATCGACATGCTGCTCATGCGCAATGTTGAAGAATCCCCCACAAGAAAGTCTTTTGCAGACGCAGTTGCCAAGAATGTCAAGACCGTTGTAGAGACAGCAACAAAGACATCCCTTGAAAAATGTCTCAGAAAATCAAAAGCTGAAGAAGAGGCCTCGAAAATGTTAATTTTCGATGGAGTAACAAAGGTTTCAAAAAATGAGAAAATTGACCGCGATCATGATTTGCGCATTGCAAAATCTCTTTGTGACTCCCTTGTTGAGGGCAGTGATGCTATGGTTACCGCAGTGTCACGACGGCGTGTCAACAACAGTCGTCTGGACGGAAGTAGGCAACCGCCACTTCGCATTGTCTTCTCAAGTGAGAAAACAAGGAAAGAAATCTTGCGTAATCGTCATCATTTGAAAACGTCACACAACAGTGTTTATGTCAGACCATTTCTAACCCAGCAATGCCAAAGACACAAACAGCTGCTTGCTGCTGCCTGCAAGCTTGCCAATGAAAAAAGTGAAGCTTCTGAAGGCTCTTTGTCTGTCGTTTTCAATTCTCGGCTTGACAAATTTGGAGCTTATCAAATTTCGACAACATCTGACGGCAAACGGCAAGTTAGATGGGATCTTGAGGAATTTGCATTGTCATCGCATCTGCTCTCTTACGCAGAACAACACCTGGCTGCCACTCGACGGCAGCGTCTCTCTCGTTCTGATAGCACCAGTCACCGTTGACTATTAAACTCACCTTGTTTGTAACCTCCCCCTCACTCTGAATCTGAAGCAAACCACAAAGACATTTCATGCATTTACTTCAATGCTCAAAGCTTGCCACAGAAACTGCCTATGCTGCATATGCTCTTGAAGCAGGCTGCCTATGATGTAATTGCCGTAGCAGAAACGTGGCTATGCCCAACAAAGTTTACTGATGGTATGATTTGCCCGTTCAAGGAATATTCTTTGTTCAGGTGTGATCGCCAATCGCGAGCCGGTGGAGGAGTTCTGATGTTAGTTCGTTCCACGTTACAATGCATGATTGTCAAAACCGACAACATTTTCAATGAAATGGAGTTCTTGGCTATAGATATTTTGGACTACAACAACACCAAAATGAGATTCTTGTGTCTTTATCGCCCGCCGTCTTTTTCCGTCGCCCTTTCTGAGCAGTTGTTTGAACTTATTTCTATTTGCTGTGACATTCAATATACAGTTGTCATATGCGGTGATTTTAACCTTCCTGACATTGATTGGTCAGGCTATGCATATTATTATTCCACATCTTCAACATCAGAACAGTTTATATCTATTTGTCATCAAAATGCCTTGTCCCAATTTGTTAAAGAGCCTACAAGACATACCGCCATCCTGGATTTAGTTCTATCAAATGACGAACTATCGATACATCAAGTTTCAGTTACAGAGCCTTTCTCCACAAGTGATCATTCTTCTATCTCTTTCAAGCTTCAGCCATCGCCACTTTCTGTTGTTGACAATGTGCCTCAATATGATTTTCCGAATTGTGATTTGGAGCAAGTAGGTTCCGTTTTATCGTCGATAGATTGGTTATTGTTCTTCTCTATGTGCACGTCAGCCCAAGCTTGTTATGATACATTTCTCTGTTTGCTTTATCAATTGATTTATCAATTTGTGCCTCTGAAAAGGATTCGCCATGGTTATAAAGATTATCCCCCAATATATAGAACACTTACTTAAAGAAAAACGTCGCCTATGGCGCAACAGAGACTCCTCCGATGGCAAAGAAAGGTATACCTACTGTGCACGAGATGTCAAGCGTGCTTTAAAGAAATACGTTCGAAACACGGAAAGAAACATTGTAAAGTCAAAGAATTCACGTGCATTCTATTCATTTGTTAACAAGTCATTACACCGCAAATCAGGAGTTGCCCCTCTTCAGCGTACTGATGGTACAATAGCAACAGATAACGCTGAAAAAGCTCAACTATTATCCAACCAATTTTCAAGTGTTTTTGTTGATGATGATGGTAACAGTCCTTCATTCTTTTCACGCTCGACAATAAGTCTTAGCAATGTGATTTTCGAGCCTTGCGACGTCCTACGTGTCTTGAAGTGATTATCTAGAAAACTCTCTGGCTCCTCAGACGAGATTCCTGTCCTCTTTATCAAAGACATTGGTCCTTGAATAACAGCGCCCCTCTCGCACATGTTTACCTTGTCTTTTATGACCACTTCCATCCCTGACATATGGAAAACAGCCATAGTGTGCCCTATCTACAAAAAGTCACCGGCAGAACTTCCTGTCAAGTACAGTCCTGTTTCCCTCACGTGTGTCTGCTGTCGATTGATGGAAGGCATCATTAAAGATGCAATGCTAGATCATTTGACATCAAACCAGTTGATTACACAGGAACAGCATGGCTTCCTTGCTCACAAGTCAACCACCACGCAATTACTAGAGACGCTAAATGATTGGACCATCGCTATTGAGCATCAACGGTGTGTCGACGTGATATATGTTGATATGGCAAAAGCTTTTGATTCTGTTTGCCACAATAAACTGTTGATCAAGCTACGAGGATATGGGTTTTCTGGTCACTTGATCGATTGGATACGACAGTATTTGTCTGGTCGCACGCAACGCGTACGCGTTGGCCAAGTACAGTCTCAAGATAGCAGTTGTTCTAGCGGTGTTCCACAGAGATCAGTGCTAGGACCACTACTTTTGCTCCTCTACATAAATGATGCCCCTGAACTATTCCCTACATCTTCTTGTAAGTTATTCGCGAATGACATGAAACTGTATACTGTGTATACTGTTCAAAGCATTGACATTAGTATCAATACCTTCCGTGACTCTATACGTGACTTTGAGCATTGGGTTTAAGTATGGCAACTGAAATCGCAGCAGAGAAGTGCTCAGCTTTATACATCGGTCATCGTAATGGACAGTTAAATTATTTTATCAATGGTACCGTCTTGCCAGCCGTGACTAATTGCGTTCAAGATCTTGGAGTATATATCCGTCCTGATTTGAAGTCTCCGTCACATTGCCAAGCCATTGCTCGTAAAGCCTATTGTATGTCACACTACCTTTTGAAGACCCTGACCTGGAACGATACAACACATCTAATGAAAGCATTCATTGTATTTGTCCGTCCTATTCTGGAATATGCCTCGCAAGTGTTTTCTCCCTACTTGAAGAAGGATGTAGTTCTATTAGAGAAGGTTCAACGAAGATATACCAAGCAGGTACTCAAACGATGTTTTCCTGATGGGGCTACATTTTCTTATGAACAGCGTCTTGCAACATTGGAGCTCCACAGCTTAGAGTCCAGGCGCCTTTGTGCTGACTTGAGCTTCTTCTTTCGAATTGTGCACGGCCATATAAAAATTAGACTACCAGAAGACATACATATTAAGAAAAAAAGGACACGTGGTCATGATCAACGCTATTCAGTCGCTGCCAGCAAGACAAACACCCGTCACTGACAATTTTTACTTTAACCGCGTCGTTCGTCAATGAAATACACTTTCTGATGATGTCATAGCCGCGGACTCTCTGGCATCATTGAAAGTCAAATTACTGTCTGCCATTTCGCTTTAATTATCGCTCTATCTTTTTCATGTTATTAAATAACCGTCTAGTGTAAGTGCAGCATCAAAGCTGCCTTCTATTCGTATATTCTTAAAAATTTGTTGACATTTTTTTCACAAATAAACAGACATATATATATAACAACCTAGAGGAAACGACCGACTGTCTCGATGCTTTAACTGCATACAGCGCACCATCACGCGATGTACTCCTCATGCTGGGTTACCTAAATGCTAACCTTCCGGTGGATGGGCTATCCATAAGCAACAAACATGGAAAACGACAATATGCTTCATCACATACAGATTAGGTTAGAGATTACATCACCAGCAATGAGATGATAGCTGCAAATGGTGTGTTTCGGCAAAAACAAAAGCGTCTCTTTACGTTTTATGGGCCGCGACGTCGACGAGCCAGACTGGACTAAATTCTCCAAAATTCTCCTGGCAAATTAAAGAAGATTTACAACCATAATCGTAAACCTACTATCAATTATTTTGATTTTATCTAGCAAAGTTTCAGACAGTCCACTCTATGTGTTCAGTGTTTATTCTTGTGAATCAATAAGTATACGATATCGATAATTATAACCCCCAAACTGTGACAGCAACAGTAACTGCTAAGCCATGGAATGAATCACAAACACGTTCTGATTTTCCTATCTTGGGAAGTTCTGGGGCGTATTTATAGCCTTGAATGTATCGGGAGATTTCAGGGCATTAAAGTTTGGTTTCTGCGAGAAACGGAAAATGTTATTGTTTTCAGAATAGAAGATCCCCAGACGACATTCAATGGAACTGCCCTGTCGATTTATATACGCTATAGTGTCTCCAGCATCGAAATCCCTAACCTGCAGCGTCTGTTCAATTTCCCTGTTTCCCTCATGAATGCTGTCATGTTATTTCATACTGCTAGTGCTATGTGCTCTTTTGTTCGCTTCCATTACGGTGACACGGACACCTTTCCTACCATTGATAAAAAAAATTCATGCCATACTGTAGAGCGAAGGGATGGATAACTACGAGTCACTGCTGAGTGATCTCTCATCCTCTTGGGACGGTATGCTGCTTATAACGGGTGAATTCATCGTTGATCTCTTCAGAGTAAAAAAGCCAGACACAGTCAAGTGCATACAGCTACTCAAAGCACTTTATTTCAGATTTTAGCAAACTACTGCTCTGCATAGTTCATTCAACAGGCGATCCTGAATGGCAAATAGATCTTCTCAGCTCGTTAATATAACAATGGTTGGAAAAACACGCCCTCTTGAAGAGAACAAAGGTTATGCGACCGCCTGCTCCCTGGCTTGGAAACATCGACAAACGAAAACTACAGACAGTATGCCAATCATTAAGGAAAGCTGCTCGCAAAACTACATCCAATACAACCTAAATCATTGATAAGGAGAGCAAAGCGTGATTTTTTCCAGCGGACACTGTCCTTGTCAAAACCCAAAGAAGTGTGAAAGGTAACCCGTAGGGTACTCCATGTGAATAATCCAGTGAATAATCCATTGTTTCCTGTTGCATGGAACATGATCCGTAGGCGTTTCCGTTTCCATTCATCCAGTCGCTAATTTCATCTTCATCGATTTATCATCCGTGTTCCAACAGGTCAATTGCAGGTTTACAGCTGCAGTGGTTTCGTAATAATCAGTTGCAAAACAAATGAGAACAGGAAAAATCAGTGTCGTTTCTATAAGTCGTTGATGTGCAATCTGTGTACCAGCTGTTGTCAAACACTGGCAACTTGCTTGTTGGCCTCTAGAAGGCGACATGTGCAGAGAGATCTGCCTGCGAGTTCGTGGTCCCTTCTGGTGGCCAAGGCAAGTCTGCTCTAGTTTTTCATTAACAACGATGGGAGCAAATTCTGTTTTTCCCAGCCCCTACTGTGCATTCGACGGTTTCAGTGAATAACGTTTATGTGTGATTTCAGAGAAACGTGCCTTGGATTAGCACCTTCTCGGAAGCCGCGTCTGCTGTCATTGAGTCCGTTCCTGGCGATTTCTCACGAGTCGCTGCTCAGCAAGCTTCAAGATAGGTAATGAGGAGAAATATTCAAAATAAAATCCATCAGAGCTTTGTCCGAAGATTTTTCTTTGTCGTCCGTAGTGAAAATTGATCCAAAAGTAATCAACGAATTTAATATTGAAGCTTTTACATAGGTGTGAAAAGTGCGTAAGTTTTGCCAATCTATGTCATATTTTATATCGTTAAAATTCTACAAGCAAATGAGTATCAATAGGTAGATTAATCATGTATTAACAATCTATTAAGATCTGATTATCGTAGCTGATAAGGAAGTATGTTAAAAAGCTCTGTAATCAGAGATTTTTGTAGAAAAACGAAATTTCGTATTTATAGCCGCGGTTCGAACTTGTGTAATAACATTTTGATATTTAAAACGATACAAGCTTGTGCAGAACTTATTTTGCTTTCCAGCAAAAGCAAAAAGCCATTTGTAGCGTTAAATCTCGAACTGCAATTCAACTTTTGCGTGAGCCATCGTTTTTCACACCTTTTTTGGCTGTGCGTAACAGAGCTCAGTACGGCAGAAAAAAGTCGATATGGTCAAAACTAAAACGCAACTGCGCGAACTCTAAAAATTTACCAATCGATAACACTTTTTAGAGGAAGGTTTTAGGCTGTAATGCACCGGAATCTGCCGGTTCCCGATAAAAAATTTTGAAAAACTGTTATTTTTTGGACCACTCTAGTGTTTATTCATTCCTGCGATTTAACCTCATTTCCTTCCGAAAGGAGCCTTCTGGTATTCCTTTTCAAAAACATCTTAAACAACAGCAGCTCGACTTCTTTACTTGGCCGTTGATGAAAGGGCTCAAAAAGAAGCAAGCATTTTGTTTTCAAGAAATTCTCTTTAGTTCAAAGTTCGATTAGATCTTAAAGGACGTTCGAAAGTTCGTCATCAGTGAATGACGATAGCTATTGAAGGGATTTTATAGAGATTTTCATATTGAACCAATGACTCTTTTGGCAGCGGCCCATTCTTCAAGAGATAGAAAACAAAACAAGGTTAAGAAACGGCTAATCTTCGGCTTGTCTTCTTAATTTTGTCTTGTTAGTCTTTAAACGACGGAATGTTGATAGTCATGTTTGTTACGTTTTTATTTCTAACATGATTTCGATGTTATATTTACTTTTCCAAACCTAGCTATTAGCCAATCAGATTGCCAGAAACTAGTGGAACGTTTGACAACTTTTTTACTGGTGCAGGGCAATAACGCGCATTTGTTGATCGATTTCTCGTGTGAAACTGACTGTCGAAATAAGGCTGCTCTGCTTCGGGACTTCTTTCACTCTCGCACGGACCGTAGAAGAGTTGAATATATGTCCGTTTGAATCAACATTCATCTCCCTCTAGTAATCACGTGTGATTTGTTTTTGGAATTTCCACTTGTAACATTCTGAAAGCAAGTCGTCAGATGGAAGCAAATATCGTCCGTCAAGAGTTCGAACCAAGGGGTTATTTGTTGCTGTCACGCTTTGGTCGCTATAACTATTGATTCACAAGAGTTAAAGTGCTCGTAAACCCCAAAAAACATTTTTCCAGATATCGGAGCTGTCGACGTTGAAAGTTACAAAATCATTGAATTTTTTAATTTTGAGATCTCCTGCTATTTTTATGATTTATTGAAAATCAGACCTCGCTGAATGCTAAAGGACTGGGTCAAGGACGCGAGGCGTCTTGTCTTAAAAATGACACCCTTGTGTAACTAGAGGTGCACTTGAGATCGTTGCAGAGAAAGAAATGCGACAGGAAACAGATCTATTAATATCGATTATGTCAGTAAACATTTTCCTTTCCTGTGATTCTACAACGAGAAACACGCATGGAACAATGACATTGAAACCATTACACTGCTTTGCGAGAAACAGCTATGCTGACCAACAGACATACACATTCAGTAAAATAGTCACAACAGGACCCATTTTCAAATCAATGATAAAGAAATAGGAAATCTCTAGCTGAATGCTTGTCAAGCAATCGGAGTGAATGTAGGGCTTACAAAAGTTAGACATCAATTTCTGAATTGCAAACAATGTCCAATACGTTACAACCACACCAGACCGTTCAAACTTCACGGAAAAAGTTGTCGTGGACAGCTGCTAGAAGGCTGGACTGGTGTGGCGGCATTCGCTCTCTCGCGGGTTAAACAACATCGTAAAGTTATAGTTTATTCATGCAAAGTCCACACAAGGAGAATCTTGATCGAACTTGGATCCAGAAGAACTCGCAAGTCGCAACGGAGCATTCACGGATCTTATGGAAGACCGAAAAAGGCTGTGGTCACACAAAAAGGGCTGGCAATGATTTGACTTGCATCCTCCGTATTTGAAAACCCAATCCTAGACCAGCTATATCCCAGCAAGAAAGCTTATGATCGTATTCCATCGGCTCTCAGGTCCAAGGCGAGGTATAACTAAAGTGATTTACAAATTGTATCTCACATTAGACGTTGTCTTGCTCCTCTTCGTAATAAGCTTGTTCTCGCAGTCGTAGACACGTAGACTGTTGGAATTGAAATTCCCTGTTCAAAGACGGTGCAAATATGGTCGATGTTATAGTCAACCACTCAACCTTGCACTGAACAAATTCTAATCTCAGTTGACAAAGTTGCCTGCTCGAGCAACACGAGCACGAACGTCGCAGCCTGATTTGTTCAAGCCCTGAAAGCAAAGTCACAAGCGAAATGTTTCGCTCTCCGACTGTTGTCATTCAAAGTCAACCCTTCTCACATAAGTGCGAGCGAAAACAATGGTCAACTTCCCAGCCGCAAGAGGATGAGAACATAATTATTTCGACGCCAACGTGGTGTGTCCCTGCTGAGTTTCATCACTTTTAGTCACTCGCAGGACCATCGCGTCTGCAAGAAGTTCTTGCATTTTCAACTTTTGAAAATTTATGAAAAATACAATTTCTTGTCAATATTTCCAATGTTTTCAAAGGATTCAAATATAAGTGTCTTCTAATGGCCGGTAAAGTCGCTTAGGATTTCGAAGCGAAAATTCTGAGAACTGACTGAGCGACGAAATTGTTTGGACATGCCTAGCACCTCATCTCTCGTGACACGACGCCTCGCGTCCCTTAAATGACGTAGATTAAAGTAGATCCAGATCGTTTTAGACATCGCGAGAAAATATTGCCTTCGCAGTCAACTCCTGCAAATGCGATTTTGCGATAAATGCAATTAAAAATGATAGGTTTGCGCGATTTGAAGCATTAAAAGCGATTCTTTACCAGGAAGACTAGCTCTATCAATACAACCAATAAATTTTCCAGGGTTTATAAGCATTTTAACACAAAGCAAAAAGTGGCTGCCTGGCGATGTTTGCTCGGATAAAAAAATCCGTATTAGGTTTATGATTACGTTTTTTAAATATTGCTTTTCAACTTATCTCTTGCTGCGTGTAGTCAACGTGTTCCTTCCCTTTTTCTTTTTTATTTGCCTTTAGTCAGCACGTAGCGCACCTACATTTCTGTTTGCAGTGGAATCAACTGATTGATCTCAGGATCATCATTGTATGTCGAGAAGAACATTGCACGCCGTATTAGATACTTGACTTCTCATATTAAGTCGTCATTAAGTATATAAGTTTTAGATGCTTGGATTGATGATTGGGTGTTATGATGTTTATATAGTTAGTAATTGATTGAGGACAACACACCAGCAGAGACCACAAGCCAAGCGATAGAAAATTCAGGATGAAAAAGGTGCTGAAACGAGGCTATAACAAGACGAGGCACAACTAAATCATAGTACGTCGATGTTTTCATTAGCACTGGATGCTTGATAGAGGTATTTTTTCCGATCGATATCAAGCAACCATCCACAGTACCTACTAAACAAACGTGCCTGTAGGAAGATATAGAGTGCTGGATAAAGGAAAAAGATCCATAAAGAGATTACAAGGAGCAAGTGTTGCACGAAGCACAATGCTTCAATGTCAAGGTCGATATTGTATAATGAATACCGAATTAAAGGCTAACAGCAGAGAGAGAGTTATCTCTATTGGGTGGTTACATTGCTATAGAGTTTCTCATGTAGCACACGAAGGCGTGAATGGATTTCATCATAGTCCATGTAACTCCCATGCAGTTCGCGATGTTCATTATGTGAATATGGACGCCGTCCATGAAGCACTCGGTGGTTATCAAATACAAGGATTTCACCGCCCTTGATTTTATGCGTGAAAGCATTTCTCTTGTCGTATATCAGATCATACAGCGTATACATTGCTTCGTAGACTTTCTTCACTGTTTCTGCTGGTGCATCAATGTATGAACCACGTGCAACGTTACTATGCAACAGTTCCGTGACATTCCCATATCGATCAGTGCTGTGAATAGAAGTAACAAAGATGTTTTAAATACCAAGACAGTTTTAATACCAGGACGGAGATAGGTCGTGGATAAGATAAATATAATTCAAACATCTATACTTAGGCGATCATTTTTAAGTAAAACAAGTCATGTAGATTTACATCTAGTGCATTTTTATTTACATTATATGGTCAACAACGAAGGATCGTTCGCTTTTTTGCCGGCAGGTCGGCATGCTCTCCAGTCCCATGTTATCACCCTGACGTTTTACTTTTAATTTTTGTACCTTCTTACACAAAAAGCGATCATTTGCATCACACTTTCATTCTCACCCGATCAACGGACGATCCGTTTGGAAGTTAAATTCTCCATGCTCTTCGTCGTTGACCATATCGTGATAGCGGACTGGTTGCTTAGTCAAAAGTTCAAACATGGCCGGATGTTCTTTCTTGAGCTGTTGCGCAACATGGAAGCCATCCACTAGTTCATTCTCGCCTCCGTTTTCACATTGTACGACACAATGGAGCAATTGGACCTGCAACCAAGAAGTACATTTGTAGTTGTTTTTAGAAATCAAAAACCTTTTCATAGCCTCTTTCTCGTATCAGTTAATTAGCCTTTCGTACATTTGACACCTGCTCCTGTTTAGCTTATATATAAAGCATTGCCAATAAAACCAGCTGCTTTGCAAAACAAAATATTTTTAATCCTGAATGTCTCCTGCTTGTTTTCTCTTAGCTAGTAACACTTTGTTTAATAAAACCAGCAACTTAATAAACCAAAATAGAACTGATATGTGATGGATTTATTTAGAGAAGTGTGCTTTAGGTCCTTTAGAATTTCACATATATTTTGAGATCACTAGATCTAGGTTAAGGGGATTTTCAGTAGATCAGAAAAAATGTTATGCATGTACAGTGGAAGCTGCCTAATTCGAAGACCTGTAATTCGAATATTCATCTATTTGGAACTACGATCTCGGCCCCTTGATCTCACGCATTGTCTTCTGTTTATTGTTCATTGGAAGACAATTGAAGACCCCATGGGAAGAACGGGCTAAGTCACATTTTCATGTTTTTGAGAAAATTCAATTTGAAAGTTTGAAGACTTATATATTTTGCTACTGCTGAC
>OFHS01001143.1:0-30692 GCA_900245855.1 Calvadosia cruxmelitensis
ACCTCGATCAGCATGCTGGCCACATTAAACTGGTCCGTCCATAACGCCAACTCGAGTGGAGTTTGGCCTTCACTGTCCTTCAAATTGAAATCCGGATTAAGGAGGAGTCGTCCACCACCGCCGCCAGACGATGTGCCATCTAATTAGAAGGTAGAATAAGATCAGATAACTTAAGAGATATTGGTAAATAATTAAAATAGCCTAAATTTCTAGAGGAAAGAAGCTGTATTCATAACAACAAGTACCAAAAACGTGCCAACATCAAGCAGGGCTGAATTTGGTTAAGACTCTTTTGATAAATGAACTTTTAAAAAGCCTATGAATGGGTGAAAAATTTTGCTTAACACTTTGCTTTAGAGTAACGGTAAGCCAAGGCTAGAGAAATCAGCAGACAAATTTACCTTTGAAATCAACAAAGCACTTCACCACCTGCTCATGTTTGAGAGCGATGGCAATGTGCACAGCTGTCTTATCCCAGCAGTCCATCACAATCCCTTCGTCCAGACCATCGTCAAGGTCTAGGTCTGTTATCTCTACTTCGGCATTGTTAGTTTTGTCTCCTTCTATCTCTGACGACACCACAGTGCTCATATCAAGTCTTGCCATCGACGTCTTGTTGGCTTGGTAGTCGCCGCTTGGAGTGCCTAGAAAACAGAAATTGTTGAACCAAAAGTCAAAAACAGATCTCAATGAGCTCTGAACGATCGTATGTAAAAATACCAATTAATTATTCTATAATTATATTACATGCCTCCGGTTGTTATCAACTAACATTTAAAGAAGCATTTAAAATATTATAACAACTGATATCCTAGCTCTTCCGACACTTCACTGACACAGTACTCCAAGCACTACTAACAACCATTTGAATATTCATTGCAATTGGCATTTGGTAATATCATGTCATTAATATGATCGTGAAATTCTAGCCTAACAGTTTTAGGTTAGCATCGTTGCCAACAAATCGCGTTATGAACGTGGCTTACGCTATATACAGCAATTGTTGCAGTATATTCACTATACAGGAGAGAGACTTAACCATCAGAATAAAATACCGAATGTCCTGACGGGTGCCTTGTCGCCATCGTAAGCCACACCACTCAAAGCCATGGCTGCCGACGTAGCAGCCTNTCTATTTCACCAAAAAAGTCATCTGCAACAGAGAAATATGAGATTGCATAATTCAAAAGATCTGAAACAATCTATGAGTGGGATGAAAAAACATCAGATCTGGCTGAACAATTTATGTCAGCAGACATGATCATATCCAAACAATTCAATATCAGTATCACATCCAAAATCAAGTCTAGATTGAAATGTAACAATGTAACAGATGCTGACGCGACTTGCTTTTGCGTTAGGTCTACTGGTCAACAAACACAAATCTGAATATATATTCATAATATACATTTTTCTACGATTCACTGTAGTGCCGTTTGGATCTATTGATTTGCCACGTAATAAAACAGTAGTTAAGAACAAACATTCTGCTGGATCACTTGACCCATCATGTTTGCAATTTTGATCTTTATCTGGCTTACTACTTGTACCTGTGCTATCATCCTTGAGGAAGGGATTAGAGTCCTCCGTGGGGCTGGTAGCAAATGGGTTGTTGTCAAGATACTCTTCCTGGCCATTATTTTGCAGTGCTGTTGGCTGATCCTTGGGTTTGCTGCTGGAGGCCTGGTGGTGCAGTAGTGAGGCAGCTTCCTTTGCAGACTTTTGGGCAGTGGCCTCTTTCTCAGCAGCCTCCTTTAGTTCCTTAGCTTTCTTCATGGCTTTAGATTTGGACAACATGGTTAATCGATGCCTTGTCTCTTCACGTCTCACCAGACGTGCCTTCTGGCGTTCTACCTGCTTGGCTTTGAGCTCGTCTGTAGGGCTTGTCTGTGCATTAGGATTGGCACCGCTTCGTAACAACTCAGTCACAAGTGCCGCAAGGCCCATTTGACTTGCAGCATGGAGAGGTGTCTCGCCTTTGTTGTTGCCATGATCTGGTCTTGCACCATGAGCAATCAGAAACAGGCCAGCAGCCTCGTTGCCAGAGAACGCAGAAAGATGAAGTAGTGAGTCACCTGTTATCAACNCAAGAAAATCAGGACTGATGCACCAGGGCACAATTCTCAAACATTTACAGCAAATTATACCGGAAGACAGTTGTTAGTCTGCTGGTTAAACGCTGCACCTGACATACAGGGGCAGGCACAAAGCTCTCTACTTCATTGGTTACTGGTTCTTCAAAGCTAAAGCAAACAATCTGTACAATCAAACTATGTGATATCAGGCTCAGCTCCATAAAATAAATTATCTAGACAAACATATGGAAATCGGGCTATTCAGTACCATAAGTATTCTCTAAGCAATACTTGATACATGGTGAAATAATTAGGTTCTGTGAAAGGTTGATAATGTAGCATAAACTGCTGAAATTGATTGATTAAGATGACACCATCAGGTATTGAGTCTCGACCAGGTTCAACTAAATTGGAAAATGAAAATGTTGACTGGATATTCTTATGTACGTTCTGCAGTGTACATATTTGTTCATGGACTGATAATCATCATCAACATAAAAAGAACAATACTCTTTCAGTTTGAGCATGGGTCTATACTCTACAAGCATATCAATCAGTGGCTGACCTGAGAGAGGGTTGATGGCATCTGCACTGCTGCCAGCTTTGACAAGACGTGCGGCATAGCTGAACGACACTGACTCCTCACTCAATTGTCCTTGACTGGAGACAATAGCAAACCATAGTGGCACGTTGCCATCGCCATCACGAAGATTCAAATCAATGCTGCATAGAACACACAACCATCAGTACACAAGTACAAAGAAGTACACCAAGAAAATATAACATCACATATGATTAGAACAATTTCCATTAAGAAGTTTCCGCCTTATAAAAGATTAACATTAGTTATGGACAACGCAAAACGGCAAATCTTCAGAACTTATTACAAAGACGGTCTACAAATTTTACAGCTTCAATCATTTTGCATTTCAGTGCACAAAATATGTCACAATTATATCAAATTCTAAGCAAATAGGTAAAAGGCGTTTCAACAAGGGGATAGTAAAAATGTTTGTTGTGGATACATGACATGGTAGCAAAGAAAAGTGAGCAAGTAGAGCAGAATCAACCAGCAATACATCTACAAGCACATTGGGTCTAGCTCCTGTGGTCAGCAGAGACAGATACTAGCTCACGCTACACTAGGCAAATGTCAAACACGGTCCTGCATGGCATTCCTATTCCTGTGTTTGCCCTATAGCTTGCAAGCCATAGTCATTCACTTTGCATTGCCATTTGCTTACATATGCTTTTACAATCTAAGAGCTTCTTGCTACACCCCCTCCCTCCTAACAAAACACTTGCTTAGAATTTCCCAACAGATGGGCATCATGGCTCCGTGTCCCGCAAGCAAAAGAACACAAGGTTTTGTGTGACTCAGCTATTACAATCAATGCAAGCCCATTTGATCAAGGTCTATCTGTCAGCAATGAGGACAGTGCACATTATGTGTGGCAACTCAGATCCACTAATCAACTATCATCAGTCGGAATAACTGCTTCGGGAATCAAACGGTTGCAATAACTTTGTCCACAACAAAATGGCTTCCAATTTTATGGTGCATGGATGTTTATAGACCACTACAGCTCTCCTCCTTTGACCATATCGTGTTTTGGGCAGCATGTACGCTTGACTACTTTGGTTTATTGTATTCCACAGAGTTCACAGTGTCAAGTCAGTCTTGCTAGACAAGCCAATACACATGCAGGTACTAGATCGGAGTTGACCTTCGACGATTTAGCCGCCTCCATTTGTCTGCATTTTAAGATAAAGGCATCAAAAACAGACCACTTTCGCTGAGTCACTTCTGTCTACATTGGCTATTGGGCCCTGCACCTGTGTGCATTTCAGGCAGTGCACAATACATTAGTCTCAATGTTTGATCAAATGATCTTGATCTGTTGTTCTTCCATCGTAAACAAACAACTCTCATGCCAGTTGGCATTGTGGAAGAGGATCTTTGCACTAGCTAACACTCCAGAAAATCTCTCAGCCCACCTTTGAGACGCTGGTCAAGTCAAGCACATCATGATCAACTGCATACAAGGATGCTACAAGAATCCTTGCCAAAATTTTGCGGATGCTGAAATAGAAACCATCAAATCTCTCTTGCTCAAAGTTGGTTTTAAGTAGGTGGTGCATGCATTTGTTTGGTGGGAGTGCCAGTCTCGCCTATGTCTCCACTTAAAGCACCTTTGAGATACCTTGGAGTGTTACAGGTTCATCCGCAGCAAGCACGAAGCACCAACAATATTTGTAAGCTTTCTCCCACTTTACTTACTGTGGATGTGATAGCAGGATGGTGAATACGGTGTTGTTGTCGCTGGCCAGTGAACAGTGCAGAGGAGTGCTATGAATTAAAATATCATAAGACAAATCAAATGATGAACAAGTTACAGCAAAAGCAGCAACAGGATTCATCACTCATCACATCACAAAGATGAGCAAATGAATGGAAGATTATGTGATCAAATGCATAATCTGAAAGCCTCAACTGCAAGTTTAACACATGCTCGGGCATGTGGCAATCAACACTAGTTAAACAATTATTTATTCAAGCTTTTCACTTAAGAGTTATTCTCTCAAAAATCTTCGAATTTTTCCTCAAAGCGCTCGTAAGTAAACCAATCAGAAAGAACTGAATCTTTCGTTTTCATAAAAATTCTGCTCGTTCTCGATAGAAAGCTTTGCAAATATTCGATTCGATCCAGAGAGACATTTGAAAATTGGTCAATCGTGAAATGTTGACAGGTATGCTGTTTTATCTTGATTCCAATTATATCCCTCTATCAATCAAATTGTGAGAAACAAAACAGATTTATAGTTCAACAGTTCCTGGAGTAGTATTTTCTGGAAACAACGTTGTTTGCAACTCTTGTATCGTCCAATGGCCCCATGCTAGTGAGAAGGTAGTAAGATACTACAGTATCAGCATAAGTATGATAATTGAAGTCACTGCTCATAACACAATCATCCACTATACGTCCTCAGACACCAAAGTCTGATGTATAGGTCTACACCATGAATAAGACGTTAGCGCCTAACCATTTCCATATTTAAAAGAGCTACCATTTTAAAGTGCACACACATCACTCACTTTCCTTCGCTATCTTGCACATTTGGATCAGCGCCATTGTCAAGCAGTAAGCGTGCAATCCTCCCCATAGCAGTTGCTTTTTCCGTAAGTGCTTCATTGGTACACCTGGATCGTGAAAAAAAATGAGCAAGAAGATAAAGAAATAGATCAAAAATACTTGTGTGTTGAACCCGACCGAAATGTATCAATGTATAAATGATCGTAATGTATCAACAAATCATTCAATCAATCAATCAATCAATGCAGCTTGATGTTGTAACATACAAAGCCTGAATGAGTGCTGTCACGAAAAGTCACATAACTGATTAACTGATGACATGATAGGACGATTAATCACAGTATTGGACGTACTTGTAAGAAGCCGTCAAATGCAATGGCACTTGAGCAGTGTTGGCCACAACCGACTTCACATTAGCTCCATGTTCAATCAAGAAGGCAGCTGCAAACTCATCACCATTTATAATGGCTCGGTGCAGGAGCGTGTAACCATTATCGTCCATTGCTTCAATGTCACACTTGTGATTGACAAGTGTCTTTGCAATGTCTTCATGCTGGACAGATAAAGCAATCTGTAATGGCAGCTTTCCTGTTTCTGGGTCTTTTTCATTTAGTTTTCGGGGCATCTGAAAGCACGTAAAATGCATCAATAATTCTTAAATAACTTTGCATCAATGACTCTACAATATATGGTTGAAACAGTGTCGATAAAAATATAGCAACAACAAGGGCACTTTTCATGTGATATTCACACACTCTTAAATGGATTTCACACTGTTCCAATTCATAGTGACTTGTAGTTGTGCCATGTTACACTATGAACTGATACCATGAGAAATCCATGTGAAAATCATGTGAAAAATCATGTGAAAAGTGCCCTTTTCACATGGTTTTTCACACTGTTTTCTAATTCACACGTTTTTCACATGGTTTTTCACATGGTTTTTCACATGGTGTCCGAAATTTCACATGGTTTTTCGCATGATGCTTCCCATTTTACATGGTTTTCGCATGGTTTTGGATTCATAGTGTTAGTTCTTGGCTGCATTACAGATACAAGATCGCCATGCAGCATCTCTGTGCAATATTTTTAGTTTATCCATTATAAATATAACCAGGAAAGCAATCTAACACAGGATATGATATCTAGATGGTAGATTACACCAGACTTTATTACTTATTATCCTGTTGTTGATAAGTCTGCCATTGGTTAATTCCATAACATGCCAGCGACATGCAAAATTTTCACTCTGATTATGTTTGCATAATACAGAAGATGCTTACAAGAATAGTCAAATTCTATAGGTTTTCGAGAATTCTAAACCTTCACCAAGATATGAGGCTACAATTTAGCTAAACAAAAAGTGTTCAAAAGTTGAAAGCCCTTTTGAAAAGTCACAATTTGAAAAACATATTGAGCCCTAACAATTAAGAACAAGTGCAGAACTTCAAAATTCTTCCAGCTCTGGGGCATTCCAAAGCTGCTCATTTCAAGCAAACACGACAGGTGCTGCTCTCTTTACTACACCACACTTTTCATAATGGTGCCTATTTGTAATAACTTAAATGCCTATAAATAAGAATATCTCTCAAATTCTCAATCAAAATGGAAGAAAGCAAGCTCAGAATTGTGTTCAGTCTACCAAACTGCAGTGGTCGCCGCTTAATAAAACCATATTCAGACCAGGTCAAAGTGGTTTTATTAAGCGGCAGTTTTATTAAGCGAAGACAATAAATGGTGTAACTTTTATCGCGATGACGTCATCTAATTATTTATCACAACAATGTAATAACAGTGACTATCCTGTCAATGTCCTGTTGTTTCGTGGCTACTTTCCAATGTCTGACAGGCACGTGGAGTTTGCAGGGCCTCACATCAATTAAAGCTCTTTAATCAGCCATTTGAGAAAAATTGTTTTGATTGACTGATTTGCTCCTCTTTCAAACCGGCTTCAGAAAGAAAATCCGCTGTCAAACAAGCAAATCATAGAACAGTTCCATGTCTGACGTGGTTTTATTAAACGGGGTTTTAATAAGACAAAACATACGAAGAAATCTGTACCATCAGCGATTGGTTTTATTAACTGCGGTTTTATTAAGTGGCGACCACTGCAACAAATTTATTATTACAACAATTAATTTCTTATGTTACTGACCATTTAATCATCACTGGCAAAGGTACATATAGCAAAGAAACGAAAGTAAATTGTTTATTTTCTCTAAGGGTAGAACATGGCTTAGGTTAGCTTTCATTGCATGATCCTTTCCCATGCAGGAGATTATACCAAATTAAGCTTGAAGACCTACAAAATAGGATACAACAACAAAGAACTCACTTCATTATTGAATTCAATGAGAAATAGAAAGACAACATCTTCGCGTTGATGATTTATTGCCAAGTGCAATGGATGAGAGGAT
This sequence comes from Calvadosia cruxmelitensis, assembly GCA_900245855.1. Lineage (NCBI taxonomy): Eukaryota > Metazoa > Cnidaria > Staurozoa > Stauromedusae > Kishinouyeidae > Calvadosia > Calvadosia cruxmelitensis. Next base: position 7,588 of record OFHS01001143.1, read on the forward strand.
TTGGACTTGAACATATCATACAACAGAGGAGCTTTCATTCCCATGAAGTCCTCAGTCCTCAGATCATTCTGAAAAAGCCAATTATAGAAACATATATGAATCGCCATTACGGCATCACAAATCACACCAATTGTGAATATATAGATGGCAAAATCTTTTCTATGTTTAATAAATTGGTCATCTAGATATTGTTACTATATGACATTACGATTAGCAAAACATTTTTAAAATGGGTTCTTGCAAAATAGGTAGTAACTACAACAATTTAACATGTGCAGCAGTAAGGAAAGCAAAACTCAAAACAAAATACAGTCTGTCTATAATGGTCACCTTTGGAACCTGAGGAAAATGATCTTGATAGACAGGTGGCCTTTCTGTCCAGGCTGAGTTCTATAGAAACTGTCATTTTGATTATTAAGAGTGGCCTTTATAAACAGGTGGCTGCTCTATAGAGGTGGCGGCTAATACAGGTTTGACTTTAACTGATGATACTGAGCGGCCATCTCTGCAAAAATTGTGCCTTAACACCTATCCTGCTGAACACGAGTATTCTCGTGTATGGCCTGTCACTGGCCGCACGCCAAACACGAGTATTCTCGTTTTGCTAGTAAGGTCGCTTCACAGGCCGTTCACGAGAATTATTGTTGATGAGCTTGTGCCATATTTTTTATGAAATTTCAAAATGTCGAGAAGGTTCTTCACTTACAGCACCATGATTTTCACGAATTGTTTATCGCTCAACTCTTCAGCTGTTGCTCTCCCAACCAATCCTGCCACTTTGATATGGGAACATGAGATAGCTCTGTGTTGTTGGGAACATTTATCACAAGATAAAATGATGGTTTGGATTTGCAAATTATGAGAATGTTGACAAACACGGCTCTTGCAAAGGCAGCTTCAATTTTGCAAAATTGGACACTTGTTGCTCATTCAGCTTGAAGAAAACAATTATAAGATAGGTCCTTGTCCTGATTTCATGTTTATTTACTTCAATTTGACTTTCTTGGTGCTCCTCTATTGAAAACTTGGATAATATGCATCACGCAACAGCAAACAGCCTTGCCGATTTTCCGTGCAGCGTGTGGCCATGCTGTTTTGTTATCATGCGCAGCAGCATAGGTGTTAAGGAGAAGCTGTTAGATAAGAATTTCTCTAAATTTCAGTAAATATCGACCCATATGTAATGATCAACTGACCACTTGCCTTAAAAGGAGTTTTGATCTATTCAAATATGACACTGACATAGTGGTGACGACTAATACTAAGGTGAACATGTTCCAGATTTTTGTATCAAGCAACAACTACGCAGAATAATTCAAAACATTCATAACACATATATTCATTCATTCATTTACATAATAACTGATACCTATAATGAATACTAATTCATAGATTATGCTGCCGCAAGAACTTGCCCATCATAATTCTCATGCATAGTACAGTGAAACCTGCAGAGGCTGTAGTGTCTATAACAGTCACTTGTGGGACACAAGGAAATGACCTTTTTAGACATGTGGTCTTTCTGTCCGGGTTGATTTCTATAAAAAGTGTCATTTGGGGTTATGAAATGTGGCCTCATAAACACCGACACACGTGGCTGCTCTATAGAGGCCCGTTAATAGGCCTACATGTTTGACTGTATTGGTTTGAGAACTTAAACAGGCCAATTTAGCATTTTACAATGTAGTACACTAGCTAGTATTCGAACCACAATAATGTCTCATTGTACAACAAATAATACCATGTGACAATGACAGTATCAAACAGTCATTATGCATTTACCCAATGACTGGAGACAATCTCAGCGCAATATTTCATCAAGGAAGCCGCACCAATGTCTTCTGCTGTTTGGTAGAACTTGATGCAGTTTGAAACGTTCACGGAAGACATGAGCATTCGCTCACACCTGTGAAGTAGACATATGGGTACCTTACAGATAAATTAAAAGTGCGGCACTGTCTGGGTTTATTGTTGTTTGATTACAAACACTCAGATTTGTAGTCAATCCAGAAAATCTGGGCCCTACGCCAACCAGTGATTCCATGATATCAATATCTGGGAACTGACTTAGATGCATGGTGGTCACCAAGAACACAATAGGGTGATATCATATGGCAATAAATTGAGTGTTGATTTGTCTTTTTGGTGCTACTTTGTCAGGCATGTCTGATCTTGATTTATGGTATATAACATAAATAAAAGTGAAACAAGAGGAAGAAGGACTGCAATGTAAATGAGAGGACTTTATACAAGATTACAAAACTAAGTTATAGCACTGTAATACGTTGCTTAAACAAGAAAACTCAACATCTGTTTCAGAGTTTGATACTCACCTCTCCTTCAAAGGGTCAAGTTTGTATCTGTTAGCGACTCGAACCAGATCCATTATAAACGCCTCATCATTCTTGATATCCGCTTGATCCGTGTAAATCCATTTCATTAGCGTATTTCCAACATCAACAGATACATCTATCAATACAAAACAAGAACAGTTGTCATTCAAAAGAAACATGCTGCCGGCTTTTGATGCAGCCTCAAAAAAATATTTATCACATAATTATTTGTCTCTTTTGAGAGGGACTGTATAAGATGAAGACAATGTTTTCACGTCCACAATAACATAACTATTTGAGAGACATGTTAGGCTACTGTTCTCAACACATACACAGGGAGAGACGAGGGATTTCCAAGGGGTACATATTGCCGTTGGCGCAGAGCACTATGTCATGAAACAAATCGTAGAATAAAAGACAGACGAAGTTGTTAACTTGACGAGGTACAGATGGCAAAGAAGATTACTACAAGATGACACGGCAACATAATCTTCCGGTCACGTGACTATAAAATAACGATATAGCGCTCACGCAACGGTCACATGTCAGCAGTGATGTCGGCCACTATAGTGTCCAAAATAGATACCGAAAAATCCACAGCAGACAGCACTGTATTATATACAACCACAGCACACATAAGCAACTATATGAAAATTTAAAGAATTCTTAATTTAGCTTGTTGTATAATTGTACGTATGCTGTATAATTATCGAAGGAAATATTTTAATTACAAAATTAGTACAGTGGCATCCACTTAATTCGAAGAGCCAAATAGACCAACAAAAATCCTTCTAATTAGCGAAAATTATTTTACAATTCGAAGTAGATATATTGGAATTATGCAGCACTGTAATGCAATCAAATGAGTATATTATAAACGATATGTAGTTGATGAACAATGGTTTAATTATCCGAAAGCATGACATCTTAAATTCAATGTGACATGGATGCCATGAAACAAACTGAACTATGTATGCTAAACACTGAAATAGAAGACCAACTCAGCATTGTAAGCCTCCTTTATTTAAATTACCTTCCAACAGCAGTTCATTGACTTCACTCAGGTCATAAGATGTCCAGCAACTGCTTCTGGCAGCAAGAATGATACGGTGACTCTTGAAAGAATGCCCACTGTATTTAACAGTGATATCGCTGCAGAAATAGAGTCAGACAGAACTGTTTACAATTGTGAATCCCGCTTGGTATAATTATATTAACCAGCACACAACCTTGATGGAAGACCAGTCATAGATAGTCATTGAACGTCTTTCTTAGCCAATGGAAGAAATACTTTCTAGATTACATGGATAACCTACTTGAAAATGCAGACATAGCTTTGATTCAGTAAGAAGCTTTTGAAATTGGCTTCTCAACAACATATATCGTAAATCTGAAGCATGACATAATTAAGCAGAAGCTAATATCACATGAACTTAATTATCTTACCATACATCATAAACAAACATAGCCTTTCTTCAAGTTCTTTCTTTTTCAATTTGCAAGCGAGGCTGCCTGCTTCTACTTGCATTGCCTGATTGCAATGCCTGCGGATCTTTTATTTCACCGTATAGTCATTTTTAGCGTACAATTCCATGCTGTGTCACAAAATTGTGCTCACCCATTCAGGTCAACAGAATCACTAGGTGTCACATTATCACTAGGGACATTAGGTCAATCAATTGTCTGGGTCTATTTTAATCAGCTGCATCCTAACAATAATATTGAAGAAGCTGATATGATCATTTGATGGTTAGTCTATAAGCATGAAAATAACGCTAAGCCTATTGATAATTGTGTCGGGCAATCTGATTAGCCAAGCTGAAAAACCATCAGCCTAGCTACTTCATTGGTATGCTCAGCAGTAACTATAAATTAAAACTTACCTAAAGTTATCGCGATCATATAAACTGGACACAAGCTTGATCAGTCTTGTCACAAAAGAGTTTTCACCCAAATCCCCTGATGCTGCTTGAGCGACACTGAGCTTCTGTTCCAAGTCCAGCAGCTTATTCTGAAGCTTGACGTATTCATGGCGAAGTAAACTCAAGTGCTTGCTGACCTTTTCAACTTCAGACTCTAAAAATCAAAACAGCACAAGGGAAAATCACACACCAAGTTTGATATTTCTTTAGTTTGGTTTGATTTGCTATTTTCTTTCAGCTGTTGCCTGTAACTTGTGAGACCGTGTACTTCCAGCAACGAATCTGTAAGAATGTTGTCCTGTGCCGCAGTGCTGCATTAGAAACCATCATCCATTGACAAGTGACTAACAACACAAGTTGCCAAGTGCTTTGGTAAGTACGAGGTAAAAGAGCATCGCATAATTAGCGATAAAACATTAATTTCTCTGTTGCCATTGAAACTAAAAAAAAATTAAGTCTTTGTGCATTGCTTTTAATCTGTCTGCCATCTTTCATTAATCAGTGCATGTTCTCGCCCTGGTAGCTAGGGTTGCCAGACGTCCCTTATTTCCCGGAATCGTTCCGTATTTATGTGCTATCCTACAGTTTCACATTTATTGATTTCGTTAGACGCTTCTGCCCAAGTTTGCAAATGTTCCGTATTTTTTCCTCTGTGGTCTGGTAACCCTACTGGTAGCATCAGATCTTGTTGTTTGATACATTTAGCTAGAATATGAATACAACCCACGCATCTCTTTTGTCATAATTCTTTGCTGCACGCTCACAAATTTTCTGGCAGGAGTAAAGGTATCACAAAGTCCTAGCAAAGTGACTAGAGTGAGGTAAGTCCCCTACCCATTATACGTAGTCACTACGTGCGCCAATTCTACATGATAGGCAACTAAGCCAGTTCTTTCCACTTATAGATTCTACATTTCTTTTAATGTGAGGCAAAAAGAAAAGCAAGTGGAATTTTTCAAATAGGTTAGCCTCTCGCATATTTCAGTAAGCCGAGTTAGCATTGCTAGCCTAAGCTGCTAGACTATCATTACAAGTCTCAGCATGATCAATTGATCACCAATTCACTATGTAATCCAGACTGCATTTTATGCTGTGCGCGGAGAATTTATTCCCCGCGCAAACTCCCCAACTGATCCGCGCAAGTCTCTGATTTTGGCTAATTTTAATGCACCTTTAATTATTTGAAGAAGAATTTGTACGAGTCTTATCCGCGCACCATCCGCGCATTTTCGAAGTCGAAATTTATGTTCTCCGCGCAGCAAACACAGAATGCAGACCCCAGCATGAAAAGTAGGGCCCACGCGGGGAACGCGTTCCCCGCGCGAAGCCAGCTTTGAAATTCCGCGCCGCGCATTTTAAAAAAATTCAACACAATCCGCACAATATAGCCAATAAATTGAATTAGTGGGTGTAATTACGTCATCATAGAGAGAAAATCCGCGCAATCGTAGGAGCAGAAAGTTAGCGTTCCCCGCGCAAAAGTAAAACTTTACATACTGGTGCAGACCGGTATGTAATATGCAATACACCTTCAAAATGGCATTGGACGATCAGGGGATCCAACTGGATGGTCTTATTTATCAGATGGGACGCTAAGTAGCCTGGGTTAGCGGGCGAATTGGGCCGTGATTTCGTAAACGATTCCATTATTGGTTTGAAATGGACTGCAGTGTTTATACTGCAACTCTCCCTGGGCCCTGGCCATCAGAGAGGGTAAATAAATGCAACTCCACGTGAGCATTGGGGAAGGTCTACGGAAAATCTTATGAGGAGGAGATCGTATCTGTCCAGTATGACAGCCGTTGGCTATCGGCCGGCCACTTTTCGCACAGAGTCACAGAGGACAGATAATCTGCCGATTAGCAGAGAATAGGCCTAGTACACTTGCAATACGAATACATCTAGCATTAAAATGAAAATTACGTGCAAAACGTATATAAATCTAGCAACAGTACGAATATTTCAACAATTCAGTAATCTCTTGCACATTTAAGGATCAATTTAAGTCAAGTTGTAGTCATCAGAAATCACAGACAAGAGAAATCAACAACAACATCCACCCTACCTGACGCCATTTTGAAAAGGAAAGATCCGTCCCAGACTACCGAAAACAATGCGAAGGAATCAAAGAGCTGATTTACGATAACGCATTTGCCTTATGATAATCGCTGTACTAATGTCGTTTTCTTATGATGCCCATTTTAATGATCATAATATTAGGGACGTATGCAAGCTGAGCTTCGGATTCACGAAATTACGTACTTCATGTGATAAAAATAAGATAATAAAAATATTTTTTCTTTGTCCAATTTGGTAATTTCCTCCATTTGTCCAATTACTTATAATTTTAATTTGTAATCGAAATTGTTCTGTATCGAAGAAAGAATTAATGAATCGCAAAAAACTGGCATTACCGTTACTGGAATTGGGTCCAGTTCAGCTTCTCGCAATCTGATTGGCTGAGAGGCCTCAGTATGGAAATGGAGACAATCATTTCCCGTATGACGAACTTTCGAACCAAGTCTCGAACGACATTTGGGATCTACAAAGAGAATTTCCGATCACAAAATATGCTGGATGGAATCTCTCTGATTGGTTTACTTTCATTCGACTAAATCTTTGGGTAAAAAACTTGAAGATATTTGGGGGAGATGGCTCTTAATTCAGTCAGAGACATGAATAAATAAATGTTTAATACAAAACCAGTTGAAGATAAGTCGTTTTATAAAAAAGCTAACCACACTACCATGCGTATTTTGGTTGCCTGATCGTATACTCGAGATGCAGGGAGACACTCGAAAAGTTAAAAACACTCGAAGGGCTGCCCGCGTGATTGGATCAGATAACCCAAAGATGCCTTGCAGTGTGGAGAAATCCTCTATTAATTTTTTTCCTTGACATCAACAAACAAACTCTTAAACAGATCATATGCTCTGATGTTTGTTTAATTGGAAAATTAATTTTTTTATATGCTCAAAAATAATGCCATCTATAGTCCTTCAACCCAGAACTAGCATACGAGATAACAACGGCAAAAACTACATTAACAACTATTATTGTGCCCGTCTTGTCAAACGTGATTGCTAACCTTTGGAACTTCGAAGAGTAAAGTTCGATTTACGTATGGTTTACAAAATTAGGAACAATTTAGTTGATTTACTAAAATATGATTTATTCGCGTAGGAAGTGAATAAGTACACAATGTGTGTTCATTCCATCAAGCTGAAAGGCATATGGCAGTTCGTACCAATGTGATCAAGAACTTCTTTTGCTCCCTCGTGATACCATTGTGGAAAGATCTGCCTGATATTGTTGTCACTGAGCCTTCATTGTCTTCTTCCAAGTGTTGTTTAGACAAAAAAATCTGTAATATATTGTTATTACCATCATATGCTATGCGTTAGTGGTATTTATATCCTGTATTTGCTTTCATACTGAATTTCCGGAAAATATATCAAATTAAACAAATCGATCAATCAATCGTGTGATGGAAGCATGTAACGCAATGCACATTGAAAGGAATTTAGACGTCGAATTTAGCGAAGCAAATAACCAATAGAAGATCGTGAATGTCGGTAACATTACAAGCAACATTCTGATGAACTATACAGTGAAAACAGAGGAAGTTAATACAGATCAGGGAAACATTTGTAGAAGAAATTGAACAGCTATATATATATAGGGTCGTGTGGCTGACCGATTTCGTGTTCCTTGATTACCGTTTGAGTACGAGACTTTTAATTCTTGCTCAACAGCTTAGTCATCACGATCTCTTTAATGTCGTTGCACTTATAGATGATTGTTATATTCGTGTTGTTTTACATCACGTACAAACGAAGTAATAATAAACTGCTAACATACTGTAGCTAGTGCATGTGGATCGATGGTTTCCATCTCATTTGAGGCGCTGCCTCTTTATACTTCGCAGCATGATGACATTCCAATAATAACTTATGAACTAATAACTTATTAATCTGCCGTTGGGTTTTCTTGGATGTTTTCTGTCTTAGATCCACAATCTGTTTACAAGTTCAGACGCAACTGACTTTGCAATGGATGCGTTTCTCTTCCTACTCAATATTATTTCTTTTTGGGCAAGTTCTCTTGCCTCAGACGTCTTCCTTGCCATCGACAAAAACACAAGATGTCAAGAGGCTGTCATTGGTGATGTGGAGGTCCAATCAATCACGCAATGCTTTATCAGATGTACGCTCATGCCGGGATGCCGTTATTACCACGTGGCCACCATCTCAAGTACGTTCTATCGATGCACGATGGCCAACAGCGCTTCATGTCATGGATTCCCACCACTTCCAGAACCATTCCAACGAATCATACATGTGAGGAATGATCTTGTTCGAATGCTGCAGATATCACTTGTTGAATTTGTAGCTTTTGAAAATGTTGACTCAGTTATTTCATAATTACCTTACACGTCTTATAGATCAGTTAAATCTATTGATGTATCAGTCTAATTACGTCATCCTCCATCAAATGTGCAGGATGTGCTACTTGGCTATAGGTGACTGCTTTAAACGTTTACGTCTTCCTTTAATTTACAAGATAATGACTTAGCTATATAAACATGGACAATCTTTAACGGTAGGGCTTCGCAGCAACATTCTTTAATCGCGTCTGCTGCTATTGTTCAACTTCTCGCTTTTGTTCTCCAAATTCTATTTAATTGCTAATTGGGTGGCATTTTAGGAGTAAAATTGTTCGGTCGCACTCCGTCAAGACGATTGTTATACCACCTGTGATGAGTGCCACCCGATCTTTTTTTGCTTCGAACTGCATGCACTTGCTTGATAGGCAGCCTTCTATGTTCTCGAAATAAACTGGCGTTACTAAGCTTGTAGATTTGCGGCGAAATTGGCTTTGTCAGGAACTCGAGTTGTATAATCAATAACAGCGATTCCATCAACCAGAACGTATTAAATCTCAGTTGCAAAGCAGTCCAGGAAATTTGCCTTCACAATCGGTTCTGTTTCTGGCATAGATATAGGAGACAGGCAGCTATAGACAGACAGGTCTCCTATATATCTATGGTTTCTGGTCTATTCAAATACTAGCTGGTCCACGCTGCTAAACCAGCCGCATCCAGCGTCGTTGCTTCGTACTTGGGTGGATGTTAATTAGTCCAATACAAGTTCTCCGTTTTAGCACATGAAGCAGTATCTGGTTTATTTTCAAACATCTCTCAATGTAGCCCTACAAATCTTTCACATGATGGCTTTACTGAGGCGCCAACTTTGCAACCTTCTGAGAGGCAGGCAGAAAATCAGATTAATCTGAATTTTCAGCTATCAATCCATGGATTTCATTATTTAATTTGCCGAAATCCTCATATTTTACGATCTTTTGCAAAGAAGGCGTCTGCTTTGAGTGTGATCTTACAGTCAGTTATACCGTTATCACATATTAAACTGACACAACAACACTCCATAACATGTAAAATTTGTAAAATATCATGAGCACAAACAAAAAATCTTACTTGTAACATTTCCTGCAGAAATAAACGTATTGTATCCATAGTAATTCAACCATGTCACGGAAGTCTTACCTGGAAACAGGTGCAGATATATCATCATGATCAATCAATCAATCAATCAATCAATTCGGACTCTATACCAACGTGGACACCGTTTATACCATTTTCCTTGACTTCATAAACTCATTAATTGCGGAATTTATACCTTTGAAACGTTCGAAGGGTGGTGCAAAAGAATATCCTCTGTATAACAAACGTTTAGTTCGGAAGAAGAAAGCATTGTGACACAAACGAGGACAACCGAATGGACAAACCCTGTACAAGGAATTTGCCAAGAAATGTAAGAAAAAGATTGAAAAATATTTGTCCAATGTGGAGCGCCGTATTATCAAAGAGAAAAATCTTGGGGCTTTTTATTCCTTCGTAAATTCTCGTCTTAAGAAGAAAACAGGTATTTTACCATTACGAAACAGAGACGGAAATATTCATACGGACGATGGCTCAAAGTCACAGCTACTCAGCGACCAATTTTCAAGTGTTTTTAACTTTTTACTGTGTATGACAGAGTTTTACCACACCTTGTTCCTGCTTGCTCATCTTCTGTAGAGAATGTCCTTTTTTACCCTTTTGACGTTCATTTTTCCATCAACAAATCTAAATGTAAATTGTCTGGATCGCCTGATAACATTCCAGCATATTTCTTCAAACAAGTGGCAGACAAAATCTCATACCCATTATCATACATATTTAACTCTTCATTTATGTCAGGAGAGTTGCCTTCTTTATGGAAGACTGCCATTGTTTGTCTGCTTTTAAAGAAATCCCCTACGGAATTGCCACAAAATTATCGGCCTGTGTCCCTGGTACGTCACGTTTCGGCGCGGCCGTTTCGGCGCAGACGTTTTGGCGCGATCGTCACGGCGCCGACTGTCTTGACACCCTTATTTGTGTTCCATGTCGCCTTATGGAAAAGATACAGTAGTCAAATCAGAACTTTTATCTTTCCTACTCGAAAATAATGTTATCACGCCTCATCAACATGGATTTCTCAAGAACAAGTCAACTACGTCACAGCTCTTAGAATCCATAACCGTTTGGACCGTTGACTTGGAGGCTAAAAACAGTGTTGATGTTATATACATCGATTTTGCAAAGGCCTTTGACAGTGTGCCACATGATAAATTATTTCTGAAGCTGGAAAATGGCGGCATCAAGGGACACCTACTCCAATGGATTGCATCGTTTTTATTTGACAGAAGTCAACGCGTCAGAGTAGGTCAGTCCTTTTCTGAGAGTCGTCCTTGCACCAGTGGTGCTCCTCAAGGCTCCGTTCTTGGCCCGTTACTCTTTTTGCTGTATGTGAATGACTTCTCAGAGATACTCCATCCCACTTGTTCTAAACTCTTTGCTGATGACTTGAAACTTTACTCCGTATTCAAGCTCGATGATGAAAACCTCTCCTGCAACATGTCTACGGCATTATCAAATTTCAATGCTTGGTGTGAGCGGTGGCAGATGAAGGTGGCTTCAGGAAAGTGTGCCGTACTGTACCTTGGACCTAGACATCCTTGCAGCATTTACAAAATCAATAACGCTGAACTACCGAAAGTAATATGTCCCATTCGTGACCTTGGAGTATACATATCTCCTGAATTGAAATTTTCCCATCATTGCAAGTTGATCAGTCAGAAGGCAAGTGCCATTTGCAACTACATTTTAAGATCTTTTCAATTATCTGATCCACACCATCTTGAGACAGCATATAAAGTGTATGCAAGACCCGTTCTGGAATACGTCACTGCTGTTTTAACCCCTACTTACGAAAGGACATAGACAAACTTGAGCGCGTACAACGGACGTTCACCAGAAGGGTGTTTGGTAGGTGCTTTCGAGGAAAAAAAAAGGATGGCTATAAGAGCAGAATGTCGATTCTAGACCTTGACTCCCTTGAGCACCGCCGAAGTATCAATGATTTAATTCTATTTTTCAAAGCTGTGACATGTAAATTAAAGACTATAGTTTGCCAAGCAACATGACACCATTGTCTCTTACCACGCGTGGGCACGACAAGCGGCCATTATGTACCCAGTGCGTCAATGAACGTTGGACATCATTCCTTTTTCAATCGTGTTGTGCGGTTGTGGAACGATCTGCCGCAAGATGTTGTCGACGAATCGAATGTCTTTGTTTTTAGAGAAAAGCTTAAATTGCTAGACTTTTCAAAATAGCAGTTTATTATTCCGTTTAGTGTAAGCGCACATGCATGTGCCTTCTATTCTTGTAATCTTTTTGTCCATAATTGTTCAAATAAAGACATGTATCAATCAATCAATCAATCAATCAATCAATCAATCAATCAATCAATCAATCAATCAATCAATCAATCAATCATTTAGTCAATCCATTGGTTTCTACTACATGTTATTTAGCAATTATTTGCATTTTCTTGCAGGAGAGCTCATTACCTGGAGGTGAGTTTCCGACGACGAGAAGCAGTGCCATGTAAAGAGAGCGTGCAGGCTTCAAATATTCATGTTTTGACCCATACAGAACTAAACCACAAACAACTAAAGAAAGATGAGCCAGACGTCTACATAAAAAGGCAGATTTAAAGTTTCCTGTCTCCACGATTCGTTTCTGCTTTGACGATTACCTCATTGACATTTTTGATGGGCTGTGCTCTTACTACTTAAACGGAGACCATTAGAAGAGGATTGAACGACTCAAATAGACAACTGGTTAATTAGCTGAGTAGGGTAGACTAACTCACCCTAAAGCAACAATGAAATCACGAGTTCACAGCGTTGTAATGCTGTTAGTGTTCGCTCATTTTGGATTGGATCCGGAGTTTCCCATTGCGAAGAGCAATTCCTTGTGCAATGTATTTGTATGAGTGACTACTCAGAGAAATCACACGGGGAGAAACAATAAAAACGTACACGTTAGATTACATTAATTAATATATTTTAAATATAAGAACATGTTTTGTGGATTGTAGCTCCTAGCCAATGAAATTAGGAGATAACCAACGTATATACGTAATATAATTTAATTCGATTGACTTTGCTAGTGAATTCCTTTCAGCACTGGCCTCTTTCTCTCTCCAGGAGAACTTCGTCTCTCCAGCGCTCCTGTGTGTTTCTCCAGTAAAGAAGATCAACCGGGAAGTTTTCGCTTTCGTTTCAAGACTGCAAACGTAACACTAAAACTCACTCATCAATCCGGCGGATATGCAACGGCGTTCTTCGCTCCCTTTCTCCCATTCGGATCGGCTGAGGCAGCTCAAGTAGTCATTGCAAAGCAAGGCTCACAAGAAGCACTGGTACCAAGCCAAAATTTTGAGCTGAGCGCTTCCGGTTACGAGACCTATGTAGTCACAAACAAAAAATCGAGATGGAAAAGAACGAAGTCTACCAAGTGTGGTGCAGGGATGATTTTTATGATGACGTTGAATTCGATAATGGTGGAAGCCATAGTGCGTTATTCCTTCGATGAAAATGGATGAGCAAGACTGAACGCAGTAAAAGACTCAAGCGGTTTTGCAAAGGAACAGATACATCCGAAAGGAAATATGCTGAGCATGTAGATTTTTCAAAATGTGATGAATAATTGGGGATACTGAGCATGCTGAATATGATAGTATTGAAAATAAAATGATAAAATTCGATTGGCTATTGATAAAGGGTTAAAAATGATGCTATAAGAATATTTAAAAATCGCAAGTCATCGTGATAGTATTAATACATTGGTAATGCTAAGTTGAAATTTAATAATCGTGAATCAAAACTGGTCTGTCATTTGATGCTGGTCACTATTCATATGATTGAGTCACTAAATTCTAACTTTTGACAATTGTAAGCATTCAGACGCTGTTTCTTTTATGTTATTGCCTTTCCTCTATTGACATAGATTATGTGTCTTGCATCCTGGAAGCAGGTTATACGTGAAATTTGTCTTTGAAATGCGGGGGAATATACATTGCAATAAGATTTGTATTCTCGCACAATGTCAACATCGTGGTGCAGGATGGCAATGGAATTTTTCGAGGAATGGACAATATGAGCTATTTGCTGTCGCTAGCAAATAGGGCTCTCGAACGCCTTGGACAACAATGTGTCATATCGGTACAATAAAGGGTCCAATGTTATAGCGTGAGGCTGTCCACAGCTGCATCCACAATGTAGAAAGAGGAGAGTCTGTGAAGCATCCTGCCAAGAGGAATAAACCAATGCTGCTAATTTGACTTCAAGTAAGTAAATCACCCTCAGTGCTGGGGAAAGCTTGCAAGAATTTTTTAATTTGTAAATATCTTAGGTTAATTTGTTTTTTTGGTAATATTGTATTTTTAGCATTTAAATTAGTAAGGCAAAACGTGACTGCGATTTTATTGTATTGTAGACTCATAATACTGGAAATGTCATTATAATGCTACGCTGTATTCGGAATATATTAGTAAGTAAATAGGCTTTACTGAAAGGTCAGTAATCATGCGAGACATACAACTTGCATCGTAAAGCAATTAGAGCCGAACGAAGACATGTAACGGCTTGATGGCCGGATGACAGGAAGGCTGGCTTTCGATCCCCGGGTGTGGGTTCGAATACCAGCAGGATCTGCCGCTTGGGCAATGTGGTTTTCTGATGGCGAAGGATTTAATGTATCGCGCCGTGCTGCAACATTACCATCAGTGCAGATATGATTCGAAACCAGAAGTTCTAGACAAGGGAGACAGCCCTCTTTAAGGAGGGTGATGAACTCGTTACAAAGTGATGAGCTGATAAAATGACGCCCTGAAGCATCTGAAGAAAACAAACAGTTGCCATGGTGTTAGCGGATTCACCACAGGGGAGCAGTATGAATTTTTATCGGCTGATCATCATTGATTCGTTTGATATAAAATTTGAGCTGGTCAGCGTCATGGCGGCAGAGATCCATCTTAACGTAGGAGAGGATCTTGTTAGGGATTGAACATACAAACTCATGAGTCTTCCTGGTATTTGTCTCTGTATATTTTGTATAGTAGCAGGTAGAACTTAGCATTGTTATTTATTATATTTTGTCAATCTATCAGCCATGCTGGAGACGTATGTTTGTGGAAACAGGGATGATGGATAGCAGGGATCCAAATGTTTGGCAATCAGATATTCAGGCAGTCGTATTCATGAAAGGACATGCTTATCGGATACAAGAGAGCTTGACGATATGCAGAGACATCAAGCAGTGCAGTTGGACTCCCGATCTCATGTAGGTAGGTACGTTCTTGTCCCATTTGAAAACGTGAAGTTACTTAAGCACCAGCAGCTTTAGAGTGCAATAGAATTCGAGTCTCTTGTCATTAACCACCACTGACATTTGTCACTTCGTGCCATCTTATCGGCAGTGAATTGACAATAGCTAAATAAGTGGCTGGTCTTACATATGCTTAATCGCTGCTAATGGACGCATTATAGACGCTTATGATGTACATTGTGTGAATTCTTAAATCAATAAAGCAACCCTCTGGTAAAGTCTATAAGCAATTTGTCAGACAAATAATGAAAATCATCAAAACTTTCATTTACATATATGTACCTATTCTATCCTTATTTATTTTCCGCTCTATGATGTTATTTTGAATCAGAGAAATGATGAACTTCTGCGTCTTTCTGGCGCATTATAAATACCATCGGATCTCACAGCTGAAATTTTATTTTTCTAATTTATTTCCACGCCATATGACACGCCCACAGAGACGTATAATATTCGGTAAATCCATCCTGCATTGACGTTCTGGTGGTGGCTTCCACGTTTTAACTGACCACGTTGAGTCACATTTGGGATACAGGCGAGTTAGACTTTTGCCAAGTTTGGGTGGTACCTAGAGCCCTTTATTTACAAGAACATTAGGCATGTTCCACTTGTCCTCATTTCCCCGCAGACTCCGTAAACTCCTCACGTAGGTAATATGACCTGATGGAGTTAGATTATATACTTTGTGAGTTACGTAGTCTTGTGATGTAGTCTGTACTTCATGTGAAAATAAGTGTCAGTTAATTGTGGACTGGAGACAGGCCTACCCTTGTCCGGTCTCCCACGTGTTTTCAGTCAGTCTTGCTGTCGCTGCTCTTTTCGAGTTGACCATTTCTGACTAATCTCTTCTGTTTTGCCGTATTTTACTTACAGAATACAAGAACATCTGCAACCATTTAAGCTCCTTTCGAATTCAAGTCAATGGGAATCCAGTGCAGTGCCAGTATTCTAAAAGCTCCAATCAAAATCGTTTAAGAAAAGAAGGCACTTGACTTGACGGTAGAAAATTGCTTTACTCTAAAGGTATTCCTCCATATCGTTTTATGTTCTTCAGTTCATGATGATTCTTGTTTTCAAAAAACTGTCTGTTACAATCCACATCCACAGGGCTGAAATTTTTTGAGTTACTATACTCATGAAATTTCATTTTATACAGTCTGCTCCTCTTAATCGGGACTACAT
Organism: Calvadosia cruxmelitensis; assembly: GCA_900245855.1. Classification (NCBI taxonomy): domain Eukaryota; kingdom Metazoa; phylum Cnidaria; class Staurozoa; order Stauromedusae; family Kishinouyeidae; genus Calvadosia; species Calvadosia cruxmelitensis. The sequence goes on from OFHS01001143.1 coordinate 23,805, forward strand.
TGATGGACTGTCGTTCGGCTAATTAAGTGACTGAACAAATTACAGTGGAATCTGCCTGATTCGAAGACATGTAATTCGAATACTCATCTATTTCGAAATACGATCTCAGTTCCTTGATCTCGTGCATTTGTCTTCTGTCTTTTATTTGTTTGAAGACCATTGCTTTCCTATTATTCCTAATTCAAAGTTCGTATAATTCGAAAGATTTTTTACGGTCCGTTGACTCTTCGAGTTAAGCGGATTCTACTGTATTCTGAGTTCGAATGCTGTGGTGAAATGATTCCGTCTTTGCATGTTTGGTTCGATAAAGCGACTGGTCCGATTATGCGTTATCCGGTTAGGTGAAGTCGCCTGTATTACCTTAAAGTGCTAGCCCTTTGAGTAATTTTGTTTCTTATAGAAAACACCTACGTTAAATAAGTTAAAGCCTGGCTTTCATATAGTGATATTTGTTGTAGATAGTCGGCGATGACATAGCAGGAAATGACTACAGCATTCCCGATGATATGGAAACACGCATCGGGGGTTTTTTAGTCTGTAGCATTTTATTCAATTGAACATCCGGGAAAATGATATATAACAAATTTTCCGGTAGTGTTTTAGTTGTTGTAAAGCAGGAGGATTTTCAAGAAGCGAATTTTTGTAGACTGTGGGATTATTGTAGAAAATTAGACTTTAGTAGAGTTAGCATTCCATAATGGCATATTCCTGTCGATGAATACTTGCTGCTATTGTCTACGGATCTCAATAGCGGCACGATAGCACAGTCATCTACAGTATATATGAGTGTTGTTTTGGTTGTAATCCATCTCAATACAATTTGCGATACCTATATACAGATACTATTGAATTATTTACCAAAAATGGCTAAAATCAAGTCTCTAATATAGAAGCCGTATCGACGTTCTTGCTATATGTACGAAAGGAATACAAAATTATGCATTACAAGCTGGAATGCATGCATCTCCATCTAGAATAGCTGCTATCAAATTGGAAGGGGAAATACAATTGATAAATTTCCGTCTTTGTGCACGTCACGAACGTGGAACTTCGCTCTTGCACAAGTCTTCCTTCGGGCTATGTTTCCATTGACTGTTTCAGTCTAGATCCATGTTGATAAAAACTTGGTGCAAATTTTTTCGAGTATGATAATCTTGTCTTCTATGATGCTACAATTCCATTCCGTTTTGCTGTTTTGCTTCAGTATAAATTTCTCCTTCCGTGACAACATCCATTCCTTGCTTCATTACGACAGATATGAATCGATACATTGCACACCATGATTCCTTAACATCATCCGTCCATTCGCTACCAAGATTTTCACCAAGAGCAAGCAATATCGACTGTCCAAGGACCTGAAACGATCAAAACGCTAAAGTACACTTCTATAGACCTATTTCACAAGCCACCATTTTGAAAAAAGCAAAGGGGAAGGTTGATTTCTCTGATTTCGGAATATGGAGAAAGCTGGATTTGAAACTGCTGCATATTTCTTCAAGCTGTGCTACTTCCTTAAAAATTATGATTCATTTGAATATTATGGATCAGAAACCCAGTCTCGTTGCTACTTCAGGCAATCAACATGCCCCACAATGCACTGGTCTGTCCCATAATGGTAGCTTGTGAAACAAGTCTATTGAGTCCAAAAGGACTCACTGCCATAGACAAGATACAAGGCACTGGACATCACTTATCCAAACACGATTGGTTTACTTGTACTCCACGACAGAGGTACCTGCGACAATCAAGAAAATGGTTCAGAATCAATGTCCTTATGGTACAAGTTATTTCAGGCTCGAACGTTGTTAGCTCCTCTTTTATTTTCGTTTGTGATTTTCAGTATTAAATTCAGATTAAACTCGGATGTATGACTGTTCCAATATCCGTTAGAGTGAAGTACAGGTTGAATGAGCTTTCTAGTGATGTACGAAGGATTAGCCTCGAAGATATGGAGATCAGGGATACATGCAGGGGCTCTCCTTTGAAAGGCTTTATGCAACACGACAGACGGGACCTCACGAAATGTGAGAGATCAACGCTGCCGCCACGAACAGCTGAAAATATTTGTAACCATATCTATTGCATTTTCATACAGGCACTCTCTCTTTAGGATTATAATCCCTTTTCATTGCTCATTAGGCGAAGATGCTGTAGCAACAATGGAGGAAAAGTCTACAAAACGCCATGCGCTCAATGATAACTTTCATCGCCTCAGGCTGGTTATGTCAGTGTAGCGTGCATGGATATATTTTTGCAATGAAACGGCTCAAATACTTAGCTCCATAACCCCCGGGGAATTTTCTGTCATGTTATTTGGACCCTTTCAAACTGAACACCACTTTGTATATGTGGGAATTAGCTGTTGAATTCAGATTAGAAAACAAGTTTAAACGTGGCATTCGCATCACAGTAATTCATCAGCATACAAACTTACGGGGCCAAAAATATCATGATATTGAGATTAAGTACAGTCCTCACTGATGGAAAGTTCATTTTCACAAAACGCCATTGCATAGCATCCGCAAGGAACACATACATACTATGATTACAAATCGCATTGTGTATAAAGGTGGAAAAGACTCTGAAGTTTGACAGCTGGCCGGAAAAATGAAGCTTAAGAAAATCATGAAAAGCCAATCGTCTACAAATTACCGAATCGGGAAACGAAGTCGGAAAACATCAATGCAGGAAAAACATTAAACAAGTCCCTCCTGTTCTAGTTTGTTTTATTCTAACGAGTTTTGACGAGGAGTGAGACCCGAATCGAAAAGTTTTTGACATGTCCATCCTGTTTTACTTTCAGTCTGGCTCCAAACGATTAGCCTTTAAAAGGATGGAAGGACTTGAAGGCTTCGGCTATTTCATCATTGCTTGTAATTGTGAGGTTGCACTTCAATAGAGTTGACTCGGTATTGCTTTGCAAGAGGAGACAGCTTTTTGAATAGCTTCCACATAGCTTGTTTGTGCTTCTCATTCTCCTCCGCAAATCGTAGGTAAAGCTCTTTCTTTCCTATACGTGTCAGTTTCTTTACAATAATCCTCACATTGTTCCTGTTTATCTACTCACATCAGATTTAGTAATCATGGCATGGCTAACAGGCTTTGCCCACACCTTCTGATGATGATGACGATGATGATGATGATGAATATAGTGAATGCAGTGCATTATGGCCTTTATCAGCACATTTTTGTATAAAAACTCCAATACTTTACTGCGAAAAGTTTTCCCGTCCGGCTGCCAAACTGAAAGCTCATCGTGATCACCATCCGGATGTCCGTTTGCGCACGCGCAGCTTCATTGTTCAGAATCACTGCCTGCGGTCTCGTCTCCATTATTCTCAACTGGAGGCTACACGCCTTCAATTTGGCGTCATGATTTGATTGGTGGCTGTTTTGGCGCATGCGGAGCACTGGACTACCTTTTTCGTCTTATCTTTTCCCGTGAGTGGTGTCTAAGGAATTCTGTTGTGAAAATTACAAAATGTGGAAGATTAACTCGAGCAGATTGCGATCGCTGACGTCCGACAATGGACGCTTTGACTTCTATCGCCATCCGTTTCGACGTTTCAAAGGATTGTTCGTCGCTGCTGCTCAACCAGGCGGTGAAGGAGTTGCTGATGAAGGAGCTACCTGTGCGTTAATTGGTGATGCTAGTTCGTCCGATGAAATTGAGTTGGCTCGTGGCATGAAGACCAACTTCAAATCAACTTCGAACTGGCTTCAATCCGTAAACGAATGCACTGCCAACGAGGCGTTCGATGACTTTGAAGAAATCGATTTGGACGACAGCAAACACATTGAAGAGAAATTCAAAGATCCGAATCTTTTCAGATCGACATGGAAATATGGATGGAATGACCGCCGCCTCGTCAAGAATGATAGCATCCAAGGGAAATATCTCACAGACGATAGTCATGGTGGATGGCATGCAGCTGAGAATGGAGAAGACATGGTCTTACTTGATGTGGATGACTTAGATGAGTGCGAAACTACGACGGTTGAGCAAGATGACAATCGACCTCTATACAGCAAGGAGACGATGATTGGCAGGTCTCTGATTGCCAACGCCATTGGAGGTATGAGAGGCAGAGGACTGAAGTCTCGCTTTGTCAAATTGAACAAAGAGAACAGCCATACCGACGCAAGCAAGTCACTCCCTGTGCAGCCACACGTGACAACCTGCAATGTGGATGGACACACTGTCATCAACGTGCAGCCAGATCGAAATGTGTACGACCCCAGTCTCGGCTTCTTCATACTTCTTGGCAGCGAGGACGAACACGAAAACGTTGCGAATGGCAACACGGTTGTCGATCAACCAATCAACAGCAAATTAGTCATTGGTAACCTGTCACTCGACAAACAAAGTATGTATTTGAATGAACCTCGCTTAGTTTTGATCCACTGATTGATTCAATATATATTGACTTTGTAGCTCCATTCCAATTGAGAAATTGTTGATTGTGCTCTAGGAAACAGTCTCAACATCAAGCGAAAACCATCCGACAGATTTATGAATCTCTTTCTTTTCAAATGGATCAAAGCAACTTTGACCACGACTGGCAAGCGCCGCAACAAGTACACAGTTTAATGGCGCCTTGCTTGGCGTATTTCTGTAATTATGTAATTGACTTTGATTCATGAACTCTTGGATATATAATTGTATAATTCATGATTCAAATGTTGACTTTCATTTTCAGTCTTCCTTAAGTGATTGGTTTTTAAACTGTCTGTTTGACTGGCAAAAAGAGTTGAAATCTTTGAGGAAGTTACAGTTCCAAAAGTATTTATTTTGTAAACAATAAAACGTATGAAGCCTTGAATTCGTCATGAGTTCATGGTGAATTTTCAACCTTAGCATGCTCGTGGAAAAGCGGATTAGGAATTAGGAATTATGTATGGGGTAGCTGAGTGCCATCTGCAGTGAAACGATGTGAGGAATTTTAAAAGCCTCAAACAGTCAAACCCTTAAATTGTTTCTTAAAAGGAAGATACTAAATTTCAATAAAAATAAGTCATTCTTAAGAGGTCTTGTTCTGTACGAGTTTCGAGGTCTGAGTTTTTATACGGGCAAGGGTACGACCTTCTCTCGGATACAGTTGAACACAACTTTCATCTTCCACTTTCGAAGTACATCTCTTCCCATCTTCGAAGATGGAAAATGTGTCGCCATCGATCACACCACAAAAAGGATGATCAGCCATGTTGATCCTTGCTGGTTTTGCCATGTATTAATGGGTTCGAAATCGGCATTGTCAGTTTGGTACGGAAAAGCTGCGCATGCGCAAACCGACAGCCGATCGGCGATCACGATGAAATTGCCGTGCGGTAGCCGGACGGAGAAACACTACGTATCAAATTAGTGATCAATTGATTGGAACCCTGCAAGGCTCTTTTTGGGCAAAGCTTTCGAAACACAACGTGCTGCTCCAACGCTCAAACCTGGTCAAAGTCGAAAAACGACAATGGGCCAGAATCTAACCAAGCCATTTCGAAAAAGGCCTTAAAGCCGAATTATGTTTTATGAAGTTTAGTAAAATTATCTCTGTGGAATGGGCATCTCCAATTTGCGACCGTGGCAAACTGTTGCGCTTGTATAGTTCGAAAGGATCGATTTCATTATCTTAGGAACTTGCTTCTTGAGCCTTCAGCTTGGGAATTTGAAATATGGCTTACCCTGGAGTGTCTGCTGTTGTGATTTTACATATAATTGTAAAAGTATATTTATGTTGTCATCATTGATTTGCTTTACTTAAGTGGAAGGATATTGTTTAAAGAAACATTTGCTGTTTGATTTTTCAATCAGTTTTGCATAAAGTTGAAATGATTTGGCTGCCTTACTGAACCATGATTGTTTGTGGGTTGCTTCCGACATGAAGATATAGCGCATAACCATTAGAAATGAAATATAACCTAGAAACGTTTCTAAGATTATAACTCTTTCTTCTATGTGCTTCTATCCATCTGACGAAAAACAAACTGAATCAAAATAAAGTGACTTTGTATGAAGTTTTACAACTTGGGCGATTAAGACGAATCATTTTGCTGTCAAAGCTTGGCAGCCTCTCGAGTACTTGCCATAGTCAAGTTTACTGTTGTGTTTTCGTGATTGATAAAACACTTGCGTGTAGATTTCTGTCCTGAGTGCGTGTGTAAAAGTGAAGTGCGATCTCTTTCCCAGGCTAAACTAAACTACGCCGGACACAGCTGAGTTATATAGCCCGTACCGGTTATAGCATTCATGGTTGAGAGAACTTTTCTCTCTCTTCTTCACGTCCCGCTTGCCAATTATAACACATTTGCTATTTGCCATCACTTGTTAAAAATTCCAATTTTTGCATTTTGGTGTCCATTAAAAGCCTCTTTTTATTTTCAACCAACTCGTTCCTTGGCTCGCATGTTATTGAGCAGATAGAACCCCAGACGCTCATCGTTCCACTATACCCTTTGCCTTTAGGAATTAGGATTAACAGCCAGAGGTTATTCATATACAACCGCACTCCTGCACAATAGTGTTAAGTTATGGGCAAAACTGACATGCGACAGCTCCCTAGATTACATGAGTCTAATCATTGAAGCAGTTCAGGGTTTTTATTGAAGCTCAAGAACTAAGCCATAGTAATAAAATTGATCTCAAATACTAGCAAAATTTGGTAATGGCATGATATTTTGTATCCCGAAATGAACCACACCTCTGAATTCCTAGCGAATTCCTATATACATCGAGACCGACGTCGTATATACGCGAAGCGGTTTTGAAATTGACCGGGATTAATAAACAGAGAACTTCTAAAAGTAGTTCTGGTAAAAATGTCTAATACAATATAATTAATTTCTATACAGTTAAAATTATAAAGTTACTCTAGAAATACGTAGAATACTTGCTAC
>OFHS01001144.1:10567-25354 GCA_900245855.1 Calvadosia cruxmelitensis
CTGTACTGTATATGTTTTCAACACTGAGTTCGTACCAGTCAAGCATGGTCAGCTTAACCTCCACTTCAATTTCAGAATCTGTTATTTAAAGATGTCCACACTTGAAGCTTCATACACTAGTAAAGTTCCTATTAGTTATTTTACTTTAAATTCATACGTACAGTTTTAACACCAAGGAATGAGGCTCAGTCGTAACTTCTTACAAAATTTCTAAGATATTTTTACTATAAGATACAAAAGCAGGAACATTTCAACATTGGAACAAGCTTAACCTCTGAATATTGTGCGATTCAAAACTTAGTTGACTTCCGAAGCAAAATTCTTCCTTTGATTGAATACTTCTGACTGACCAATCACGAGGCAGGGTCAGGATGACGTAAATGGCCCATTATAAGCACACGTATTCATATGCAGATAGCAAACTTGCTGGTTATTCATACAGGAATTATACGTTATCAAAAAGTCCATTTATTATTCAACGAATAAGCTTCAACATGTATCAACCGGAGCAGCTGCCGCAAAAACTGAATGAAACAAAGGCTCGAAATATAGAAAGCTAACCAACCAATTATACATTCGCATCTCCAGTAAAACCTGTCTATAATGGTCACTTTTGGGATCTGAGAAAAATGGCCTATTTTTGACTATATTTTTCAAAAAGTAGTTGCAGCTGTAGCGACCTATTTTTTAACTATAGAATTTACTTTCTAGCTAAATACTTTCTAATTTAAACAATCATATTTTAGCTACATTTTACAGATATATTTGCATCTGGATATTGAAAATTCCGAGACGGTAGCACAGAGTTTCCTAGAAACGGCTTGAAAGTTGACGTGACACTGCCCACGAAACTGTATAATTGACTTGAAAGTAACATGGTATTGCCAATGATTTAAATCTTGTTTGCGTATAACAAGTCGTATATTTTGTGAATAATGATTAAAAAAAAAAATTCTTGTTTCTGATTTCTTTTCGAATGACATATGCAATGTTGATTTTTTTCGAATATAATTACTTGCATCATTATAAAACAAAACTCTGAAATTGGAAAGATTAAAAACTGAAGAGCAATGAATATAAATAACAGCTAACAAGTTTAAAATCTCGTCAAAATTACTAGAATTACCCGAAAGTGCCTAACATTCTCACTGTGTTTCCGCCTCGTACTAAGTTTTTGCTTTAGAAAGCAGGAGGCTTAGTTCTCGATCCCCTTGATTTAATTACAAATTTTTCCAAGCTGAGAAAAAACTTTTCTGATTGACTTTGTAAGAAAGTGAAAGTAGTCAATAGCAAAGTAGTTAGATACTGTTTAGGAAAAGTAGCGAGTGGTTTTATAGCTAACGACTAAATTTCTCCTATAGTTTTAATTTGTAGTTGCAGCGAGCTACAAAAGTAAAAAAATAGTCAATCCAACACTGAATTTCTAGTTTCTTTTTAATACATATTTGTCTAACTTTATTTCAATTGAAAATCCAAGAAAATAATCTACAATACTAATAAAGTTTTTATTTTATATGATACAAATTTTCTAGAATTATCTACAAATTACTCAATAAAATTATCTGAACGTGACCCTAAAATTATCTATTATTACTACTTTAAAAGTCAAATTAGCAAATTAAAAATGTCTTCCATTGAATTGGATACTCCTAAATTGATTTTGGAATCGGCCACGCTGGTTTCCCAACGCTCAGACACAACAATGTAATCAGTTTCTGTCGCCTTGGATGCAGCGTCTCAGAGGAGGAACGCAGCGTTTGATTTTCTACGACAAGGTTGAAAAAGAACGTGCTGACAGCTGTTGATGGCAAGCAACTCAGCAAACTCAACACCTGGTACATTTTGCTTTTGTGTGGATACACCAGCAGCCAACACCCGGAAAATTACACGCTAGTTTGGTATTAAAGTCTCCCATTACAACGACACAGCTGTGTCTGTTGGCTTGTGAGATTATTAACGTTTGTTGAAGTAACCCTTTCACTCTGGTTTCGCCTTCAACTCAAATTTCTTGGGGTCTGCAGGGGCCACGACCCGGACGACAACTGAAAACCAAACAAAATAGAAACAGGAAAACGATAGAATAACACATCGCTTTACAGCATATAACTTTCTCAACAACACGAGTGAGTGCGGTGAACATCAAATTCAAGATACCAACACAATAATAATGAATTTAAATAAGCTGTATTCCATTTTTAAGCTGGATGCGGTTTTGTCTTTTTAATAAACACTCTTTCGCTTGTCGTTTAGTGGGTTCTAATTGACTAATAGCAATATGTCAACACAAGGATGTAACAGCTCTCTCGTTGCAGTACTCCGTTTTAGAAGTGTCAACAGAACAGATGCGAATGTCTTGTTTTGAATTGAAAAACGTGAGTGGTTGAGTCACTCGAGCTGTACTGCGTCACGGGATGTTTTGTTGCTAACAGATCAATCTTCTGTTTTACTCCTGAGCAACAAGGACTGATTGAAGCTCACAGAAATGGCAAAGGATTTTGAAAGCATTCGACAAAGTGAGGACGAGACAGAACTACGCTCGTGTTGTGGGTACAAGTTGCATTTATTTCGATGTATCGTGTTTTGCTTGTGCTGCGTCATGACTGGTGGTTTGCTCGCTCTTTACTGCGCTTTCAAGAAGGATCAGTTCTTGAAGTGGACGCACCGACAGTGCACGTTATTTGAAGCAACTCAAGTTCTTATTCACAATATGGATAAACAACTGTACGTCGCTGTTGTCAAAGACTTCAAACTATCAACATCAGGCGATATTCACAGGAAAAGGGAAAGCGGCTCGAAAGTCAAAGTTATTACAGAAGACGAGAATGCCAACATTGATCGCTACTTCGAGCATAAATTTCGTCGCTATTTCATTCAAGGGAACAAAATTTGCAGGTTAAAATCACACAGTGCTGTAACGATGGCGAAAGAGGACTACGTCGACACAATCAACGGATTGACATGTGGCGCAAAGACCCGCCTGCACGGTCTCTATGGCAACAACGTGATTGACATTCCCAAAGGATCGTGTGGGCACATTTTGATCAGCCTCGTTGCCAACCCATTCTATGCGTTTCAACTATGTGCAGTCATTCTCTGGAGCTTGGAGGGGTATCATATTTACAGTGGATTCGTTGGAGGCGCTTCGCTACTAAGCATTTTTCTGACAATGGTGGTCATAAAAAGACAAAAAGATCGACTCCGAAAAATGGTTGGGGACAGCATAAATGTCAAAGTATGGAGAAGAGAAAACGAAGATGACCACGGAAAAGAAATGGTAATTAATTCACATGACTTGGTTCCTGGAGACCTGCTAACTATTGAAGATAATGTCGTGTTTCCTTGCGATGCCCTGCTCATCACTGGAACATGTGTTGTGAACGAAGGGATGTTGACAGGTGAAAGCGTTCCGGTATTGAAAGTGGCGCAGTCCTTACATGACTTGCGCGACACAGCACCTGGTGAAGCAGCCAATCAAAAGACTGCACCAAGCAAAGCAGCCAATCACAAGACTGCATCAACTATAGCGGCCAATCACAAGACTTCACCAACTGAAGTAGCCAATCACAACGCTGGATCAGATCAAGTGGCCAATCACAAGCAGCAGACGATCTTCAATGGAACACACGTGCTAGAAGCACGATCAATAGACGGACCCCCTTTGGCAATCGTACTCAGAACTGGATTTGACACGGCCAAAGGTGAATTAGTCAGGGGGTTGGTTCTACCAAAAAGAATCGATTTCCACTACTTTGGGGACTTCTTTAAATTCATCATGTGCCTGGCGGTTCCTGCGTTGGTTGGTTCCATTTATACCTTCTACAATTTCTTTGTATCTGGCACGAGTATGTTCCTGGTTATCGTTCGGGCTCTTTCGATCATTACATTTTTGATTCCACCCGATCTCCCGATCATCCTAGCTGTCACTCTTCTGCTTGCCTCATGGCGTTTAGCAAGGAAGGGCATTCGCGTGACGGAATTAACTCGCATCAGCCTGGCCGGACGCATTAGTTGTTTTTGTTTCGATAAGACTGGAACTCTCACAGAAGAGGATTTGATTCTAAAGAGTGTCGTTGGGATTGACAATGCACGTCGCCTCATGCCGATTGAAAGATCGTCTCACTGCTCTGAGCTCTTGATGGAATGCATGTCTTGCTGTCACTCATTGGTTGCTGTCAATGACGTCATAGAAGGAGACAGCCTCGAAAAAGAGTTACTGTTTTACACAGGTGGGAGGCTCCTCACCAGAGACAAACAACGTGTGGTTGTTATTCAAAATGAGAATGAAGAAAGAGCTGTTGAGATATTGAAGATCTTCCCTTTCGATTCTTCCATATGTAGAATGAGTTGTGTGGCAAGAAATGTGGATAGCAAAGTGTTGAAAGTATATACCAAAGGGGCACCAGAAGTTGTCGCGAAACTTTGTGTTTCGGCATCCCTTCCGGTCAACTTAAAGTCCCAAATTCGCTTCTACACTCGACAGGGAAGTCGAGTCCTTGCTGTTGCCTTCAAAACACTGGAAGGATCGACAGAACTACATGGTCTAAGTCGAGACAATGTCGAAAGTAAACTGACGTTCGGTGGACTACTCATTTACAAGAGCAAATGTCGAAGCGAGTCGAGGCCAACGATTCTTGAATTAAAGCAGGCTAACATTCGCACTGTCATGGTAACTGGAGATCATCTGCTAACAGCACTTCATGTTGCCAAGGAAACCGATATTATTGCCAAAAATGACGCGGTTTATGAAGCAGTTAGAAAGGAAAATGACATCGTAATGTACCTTCGTCGCTCAAATGGGAATGCCCCTCGGGAGTTGGTGAACGTCGATGCATTGCCGCACGCATGCCATTTGATATGCACTGGAGATATTTTCTATTTACTTTCTGAGCAGGATGGTGAAGCTTACGAGAAAATTTTGCTAAAAGGAACTGTCTTTGCTAGGATGGGTCCCGAACAGAAGACCGAACTCGTGCGTGGCTTGAAATCACTGGATTACTGCGTGGGGATGTGTGGTGACGGAGCCAATGACTGCGGGGCCCTCAAGACAGCAGATGTTGGGATATCACTTTCCACTGCGGAGGCATCAGTTGTTGCACCGTTTACAAGTCAGACGATGGACATCTCTTGCTGTCCCAAGCTCATTAAAAATGGCCGCACAGCCCTTGTCAATGTCACGATGACATTTTCATGTATCATGGTACAAGCGATGTTGTATTCGTTTGTTTTTATCTTGCTGTCTGAAGTTGGATCAAGTTTAAGTGACCTTGGACAGATGTATTCATATTTCCTCCAGTTTGTTCCTATGTCTCTAACCATGGTTCTTGGAAAACCTGCCTCTGTTTTGCACCGTAAGAAACCTCACTTGGAATTGTTTCGTCTCGATTTAATCATCGTTTTGCTAAGTGTCATCCTCCTTATGGCGATGTCGTCTCTGCTGGCGTTCTTTTTCATCCAACGTCAAGATTGGTACCTTCCACCGTCCGCCTTTGATAACTCTGATCTTCTCTACAATTTCTACTGCTTTGAGCAGGTCATGTTATTTTCATGCTTCAATATTCAAACTACAATTTTGTTCTTGATTCTATACAAAGGCCATCCTCATAAAGAATCTCTATACAAGAACTTTCTGCATATCGCCACTGCTGGATTTTCAGTGATATTTAATACAATTCTTATTTTAGCACCAACGTACAAGTTACGAAAGGCGTTCATGTTGATCGAGATTCCTCAATTTACACCACGATTTTACACCCTGCTATTTCCACTTTGCGCTGGAATAATTTCTGGTTTGTTGCTTTGGATGAGTGATGATTTTCATTCTTACAAAACCCTTATCAATATGATAAGAAGGAAGAAGAATTCAAGAAAGAAATACAAGAGATTTCTAAAAGAAAAGTATGAAATGGACTTTGAAAAGGAGAGAGAATTCGAACTGTTGGGAAGCCGTGTTTAAGTTTACGACAGTCGAATGCAGAATTCGAATACTACGTGAGCCATGGTCGCAAATTATAAAGTCCAAGTTTTCATTGTAAGCAAAATCCATTGATATAGCAAAATCTGAATGTTGTAGTTGGTTTTGTGAAAACTTTTAATTATGCTAATCTTATGCTCTTTGATTGATTATCATTGCTTTTACAAAGATCTGTATGATATTTCAGTTGCATGTAGTCTGTTTCACGTTAGCTTCGACTTCATCTAATCGAGATTAGGTAAGAAGGAGGTGTTAATGTGAGTCTTGAGGACAGATGGCCTTCCTGCTGCTAGACCTACGAGTTGTTTGATGACTAGCATAGCTATCTTGATGGTACAACACTTCAATTTTGCTGTGCAATAGTTAAACGTGAAGTCGAGTTTCTAATTTCTTTATGCTACAGATATATATATGAAACTAAATAAAGCTCTGATAACAAAGCAAAAGGATTTGAAATCTTCTCGCGTCCTATTCGCCCTATTCCCGTCCAGACTAGCTGCTAAATCTTGGATCTTTTTGATCGGATAACAATCAGCCATGGTAACGTCGTTGAGCCGGTGGTAGTCACCACACGGTTGGGCCAACCCTTCATCTTTGATCATCTTGTGCAAGGCCGATATCTGAGGACTGCTGGAGCGAATGATTATGCTCATTTCCAACATCTTTTTGAAAATACCGCTTATTATGCGGAGGTGGTCTGTGGAATGCGCCGAGCCTTGGAATGTGCCAGAGAGTCAGTCAATGGCACGTGGTGGTACAATCCGTATTTGACATCTTTATTTGCAAAGTGAGGAGTTGTGATACCTGGGAACTTCCTTAGGGTCGCCAGCCACTGGTTCTCAGCCTGCTGATGAATGATGAACTGAGGCTAGAAGATGGTTAGCTCTTCCTGGTGGGCTGATGGCACACGACTCGAAACTTCCGGCATGCATAAACTAAACGCTGTCGCCTCATTTCCACGAGAAGGTTGTTGTGGCAGAGGAAATCTGCCCCGAGCAGGGGTTAGTTGATTTCAGCCAAATTGAAACGCATCGAATGTACTTGCAGCCGTTTGTTGTTGGGGACAAGGTTCTGGTTCGCACCGACAGAGAGAAAACTGCGCTAGACTATAGAAGAGTGACGAAGGATGGAGGATTTCGCATTCCATAACATACGTAATTCACAGTCATGTCGCTGGTTCCACGACAGGTAGAGATGGCAGAGTTACAAGGAGTACATGGTCGTTCGCGTCAGAGCTCATATGTTTTGAGACACAGCGTAGAATACAGAAGGAATATAGGAAAATATGAATATTACTGCTTCCTGGACAAAGGAGGATCATCCTCTTCCTTGTAAAGTCATGCATAGGATCGGTCTAGTTTGTAAGATCATTCTAATTACTAAGATCATCCTTCTACCTTGTAAACAAAGCCTTATTTAATTTCATATCTATCGACGACCCTATAATACGGAAACGTCTGTCAGTTTGTATGTTTGTTTGTTTGTTTGTCGGTACAAAACCGGGTACCTGCTACTCAGTTGCAAGTATGGGCGGCAAACGTCCCGGGAAAAATATAAGCCTTGGTTGAGTACACTTTTCTAGACGCGCGTTGTTTTGGCTGCTCTGAAAGCAGGTCAAAGTTAAATAATGCAAATTGGCGCAGAACATAACGAAGCCGTTTTTTGAAAAGGTCGCTTTGAAGCCGAGCTATGCTTTTTGCAAGTTTGATGAAATTATCGCTGGGGAATGGGCACCTCGAACTCGACGTGCTAGCCGTGGCAAACCGTTGCGCTCGAATGGTTTGAAAAGAATCAATTTCAGTCTCTTGCGAGTCACCGTGCTTTGTTGAAGTGTCAGTCTGAGCAAGGAAAATTGCAAAACCCTACTTGCCTTGAAAGACAATCATTATGCAGAGGAGCGCTGGCCAACACGTTTTATGCAGACGCCGGACAGATTCGGTTAGGTTCGCAGGATATTGTAAAGGAAATGCCTTGTGGAACAAGAGGTAACGTCCAATACCGAACACTCAATTGTACGTCCAAGTTACATTCATTTGACCCTATAATTTATTTTGAATTATTCAGTACTGATACTACTTCAATTTCTGAGATAAAAATTGGCATAAAAAAACCATGGACTTCTCCGTTGTTAATTATTGTCAATGGTGTTGCATTACTTCGGAATTTCCTTGGCTGTTTAGAATATTTCTCATTGAAATCGTACTTGACGGCATGAATTAACAATTTCAGTCGGTCCGGTGTTTTGCAAACAGTATCAGTCACATTTCCAGCTTTTATATCAAATGCATTTACGGTTTCAATTTGAAGCTATAAGTTGTTGCACTTCAGTGTTGTTGAAATGGTTTTTGCTATAACATTCGAAAACCACAGAATAAACAGCAAAATACTGTCCGTAGGTTGCTAAATTTCAATCTCATAACTTGCAGGGGGAGCATGTGTTCATGTTCAAAGTTTTTCTTAGCAGTTTTTAACGTAACATACAAGGTTTTCAACTTGAAACTTTTACGCTGTCTCTCTTCCATGAGTTTGCCGTAGTTGTTTTGAGTTTTATATAATGAATAATTGTGTTGACTGGGTCTGGATGTTATGAATTATTCCTTTAAACATGACTCAATGTCGCGGCAGATTGTTCTTCCATCATGGTCTCAAAGATGTTAAGTTACCGGTGGCGTATATTCTTAATAATCATAATTAATTTTATGTATTAGACGTTTCTTACAGATTCGTATTTCAGAATATCTTTATTATAGAAATTGACTTGCATGGAGAGAAATTATCCTCCAAAATGGCCTTAACATCAATTAATTAGAAATGCAAGCCAAACCTTAGAGTAATTATATATATTGCCCTTTGGTATTCCTATAGTATTAGAGAGCCGTTCTATCATTTATCTTTCTGGAGCGAATACTTGCTTTTTGAAGCCATAATAATTTATGGCTACCGTTTTTACGAACACGAAGTAAGGAAAAAGCCTACTGCTTTGTGATGGATTGATAGCACGGTGCTTCTGTGGTTTTAAAAGCTTTTCACCTTGTTTTATCATTCCGGCTAAAACACTGTTTGTAAATAGATTTGGAGCTTATTTCTGTCTGTCAGCTTATATGGTAGCATTTACTGTATGTAGATAATTAGGACTGACAATATTTTGACCATGCCAATCCATTTACAATATTTAGCTATCCTCTTTATTTGTAATTTTTGGAACGAATTCTGTTTCATTATTGCATAGGAAATGTCAAGTCAAACCAATATTAATAACATGATATGGCTGAAAAGCCCCTAGATGACCATGAACAAAGAATTAACAATAATTTACAAAGCTTACAACAGGCCATCAATATTGTTTCTGAATCACGGAATCTGTTTAAACAATTTGTTTGTGGCTAATTTGATAAACTATTCTCATTTCCATCATAAAAATACAGCATTCAATTCACCTGCATTGGGCGACCACCTGTGCTGAGAGACCACTTTTCAATTATTTACGTTCTGGATATCTGCACATGATTTCTGATGTTCTTATAATTGATTTTACTATGATAAGGAGGGATACAGTTTCATGTGCTAAAACTGAGAACTGTGATTTGTATAGGACTAATTTAGCATCCATCCAAATGCGAAGCGACGACGCTGGACGCAGCTGCGTTAGCAGCGCGGACCAGCTAGTCTATATAATTATTTCACAAACTTCTGTTTGTTTTATTTATGTATGTATGTTCAAAACCAGGCACCTGCCACTCACTAGCAAGTACGGGTTTTCTGACGTTTGGGAAATAACACGGCTCTGGTTGTGCACGGTTTTTGAAACACGCCGCACAGCGAAAACACTCAAACCAGGTCAAAGTTCAACAATGCAGATTGGGGCAGAATATAACGAAGCCGTTTTTGAAAAGGTCGCCTTGAAAGCGAGCTATGTTTTCTGCAAGTTTGAAGAAGTTTGACGAAATTATCGCTGTGGTATGGGCACCTCAAATTTGCTGTTCTTGCCATGTGTAACCGATGCACTCGAATAGTTCGAAAGGATCGATTTCAGTCTCTTGAGAGCCGTAGCTGAGCTGAGAAACAATGCATAGCATTCGAGGGCTAAACAAAGAGCTGTGATTTGTGTTGTACTAATTAACATCCACCCAAATGCAAAGCAACGACGCCAGCGACGCCAGCGACGCCAACGACGCAGCTGCGTTAGCAACGCGGATCAGCTAGTGCATCTCTAATTCTCTATCATAAGTTCATAACAATTAGAAAATCGGTGCGGAATTACAGGCCTCGTATTCTTGTAGATATATTATTGTACCTGCCTCGCTTCTCTTACTCATTCTAGCACGTGCGTCTAGCAAGGCAGTCGTCTTCTACGTTACCGAAATACGTTCTTCTCGTTCTTGTTATACCTTGACGCATTCCATCTTGTCGGACCTTGTTCTACTTTGATACAAGCTTCATTCAATTACGAATAGCACACTCGGCTTCACCTTTCACTACAGCACAGTACAATTGAAGTGTTGTACCACCAAGATAGCTATGCTAGTCATCAAGCAACTGGTTTGCAATAGGATGACCATCTGTCCTAAAGATTCTCATTAACACCTCCTCCTTGCCTTCAATAACGTCAAATAAATAGTCGAGGCTAATATGAGTGCTAATGCAACTAAAATATCAAACACCTCTCTTTGAAATGCAATGATAATCAACCAATTAGCACAAGAGTAGCATAATTAACATTTCATCACAACAATCAATATCAAACTTTCTGATTTTGATATATCAATGGGTTTTCATTACAATGAAAACATTCACTTTGCGACCATGGGCCACAACTGGGTCACATAATATTTGGTCTATTCGAATTCTGCATTCGACTGTCGTTAAACTTAAACACGGCTTCCCAGCAGTTCGAATTCTCTCTCCTTTTCAAAGTCCATCCCATACTCTTCTTTTAGAAATCTCTTGTATTTCTTTCTTGAAGTCTTCTTCCTTCTTATCATATTGATAAGAGTTTTGTAAGAATGAAAGCCATTACTCATCCAAAGCAACAAACCAGAAATTATTCCAGCACAAAGTGGAAATAGCAGGATGTAAAATCGTGGTGTAAATCGAGGAATCTCTACCAACATAAACGCCTTTCGTAACTTGTAAGTTGGTGCTAAAATAAGAATCGTGTTAAAAATGACCGAAAATCCAACAGCGGCGATATGAAGAAAGTTCTTGTATAGAGATTCTTTGTGAGGATGTCCCTTGTATAGAATCAAGAACAAAATTGTGAGTTGAATATTGAAGCATGAAAACGTCACACCTTGCTCAAAGCAGTAGAAATTGTAAACCAAATCCGAGTTATCGAAGGTGGACGGTGGACGGTACCAATCTTGACGTTGAACGAAGAAGAACGCCAACAGAGACGACGTCGCCATAAGGAGGATGACACTTAGCAAAACGATAATCAAATCGAGCCGGAACAACTCCAAGTGAGGTTTCTTACGGTGCAAAACAAAGGCAGGTTTGCCAAGAATCATGGTTAATGAGATTGGAACCAGCTGCAGGAAATATGAGTACATCTGTCCAAGGTCACTCAAACCTGATCCAACTTCAGACAGCAAAATAACAGTCAACGAAAACAAAATCCCTTGGACCATGATACATGAAAATGTCATCGTCACATTGACAAGGGCTGTTCGGCCATTTTTAATGAGCTTGGGACAGCAAGAGATGTCCATCGTCTGACTTGTAAAAGGAGCGACAACTGATGCCTCCGCAGTGGAAAGTGATATCCCAACATCTGCAGTCTTGAGGGCCCCGCAGTCATTGGCTCCGTCACCACACATCCCCACGCAGTAATCCAATGATTTCAAGCCACGCACGAGTTCGGTCTTCTGTTCTGGACTCATCCTAGCAAAGACAGTTCCTTTCAACAGAATTTTCTCGTAAGCTTCACCATCCTGCTCAGATAGTAAATGAAAAATATCTCCAGTGCATATCAAATGGCATGCGTGGGGCAACGCATCGACGTTCACCAACTCCCGAGGGGCATTTCCATTTGAGCGACGAAGGTACATTACGACGTCATTTTCTTTTCTAACTGCTTCATAAACCGCGTCATTTTTGGCAATAATATCGGTTTCCTTGGCAACATGAAGTGCTGTTAGCAGATGATCTCCAGTTACCATGACAGTGCGAATGTTAGCCTGCTTTAATTCAAGAATCGTTGGCCTCGATTCACTTCGACATTTGCTCTTGTAAACGAGTAGTCCGCCGAACGTCAGTTTACCTTCGGCATTGTCTCGACTGAGACCGTTTAGCTCTGTCGAGCCTTCCAGCGTTTTGAAGGCAATAGCAAGGACTCGACTTCCTTGTCGAGTATAGGAGCGAATTTGGGACTTTAAGTTGTCCGGAAGGGATGCCGAAACACAAAGTTTCGCGACAACTTCTGGTGCCCCTTTGGCATATACTTTCAACACTTTGCTATCCACATTCCTTGCCACGCAGCTCATTCTACATATGGAGGAATCAAAAGGGAAGATCTTCAATATCTCAAAAGCTTTTTCTTCACCCTCATTTTGAATAACAACCACACGTTGTTTGTCTCTTGTGAGGAGCCTCGCACCCGTGTAAAACAGTAACTCCTTTTCGAGGCTGTCTCCTTCAATGACGTCATTGATAGCAACCAATGAATGACAGCAAGACATGCATTCTATCAATAGCTCAGAGCAGTAAGACGAACTTTCAATCGGCATGAGGTGGCGTGCATTGTTAACCCCAAGGACACTCTTTAGAATCAAATCCTCTTCTGTGAGAGTTCCAGTCTTGTCGAAACAAAAACAACTAATGCGTCCGGCCAAACTGATGCGAGGTAATTCCGTCACGCGAATGCCGTTCTTTGCTAAACGCCACCAGGCAAGCAGAAGAGTGAAAGCTAGTATGAT
Source organism: Calvadosia cruxmelitensis (assembly GCA_900245855.1). Taxonomy (NCBI): domain Eukaryota; kingdom Metazoa; phylum Cnidaria; class Staurozoa; order Stauromedusae; family Kishinouyeidae; genus Calvadosia; species Calvadosia cruxmelitensis. Next base: position 23,453 of record OFHS01001144.1, read on the forward strand.
GGGGAGATCAGGTGGAATAAAGGATGTGAGGATCGAAAGAGCCCGAACGATAACCAGGAACATTCTCGTGCCAGATACAAAGAAATTGTAGAATGTATAAATGGAACCAATCAATGCAGGAACTGCCAGGCACATGATAAATTTTAAAAAATCACCAATGTAATGGAAATCGATTCTTTTCGGTAGAACTAACCCCCTGACTATTTCACCCTTGGCCGTGTCAAACCCACTTCTGAGTACGATAGCCAAAGAAGGGCCGTCTAGTGATCTTGCTTCTAGCACGTGTGTTCCATTGAAGATCGTCTGCTGCCTGTAATAGGCCACTCGATCTGACCCAGCGTTGAGATTGGCAGCTTCATTTGGAGCAGTCTTGTGACTCGACGCTTCACTTGCCTTTGTCTTTTGATTGGTCTCTATGTTTGATGCAGTCTTGTGATTGGCCGCTTCATTTGATGCAGTCTTTTGATTGGCTGCTTCACCAGATGCTGTGTCGCGCAAGTCATGTAAGGACTGCGCCACTTTCAATACCGGAACGCTTTCACCTGTCAACATCCCTTCGTTCACAACACATGTTCCAGTGATGAGCAGGGCATCGCAAGGAAACACGACATTATCTTCAACAGTTAGCAGATCTCCTGGAACCAAGTCATGTGAATTAATTACCATTTCTTCCCCATGATCTTCTTCGTTTTCTCTTCTCCATACTTTGACATTGATGCTTTCCCCAACCATTTTCCGGAGTCGGTCTTTCTGTCTTTTTATGACTACCATTGTCAAGAAAATACTGAGTAGCGAAGCGCCTGCAACGAATCCACTGTAAATTTGATATCCCTCAAAGCTCCAGAGAATGACTGCACATAGTTGAAACGCATAGAATGGATTGGCAACGAGGCTGACGAAAATATATCCATACGATCCTTTGGGAATGTCAATCACGTTGTTGCCATAGAGACCATTCAAGCGGGTCTTTGCGCCACATGTCAGTCCGTTGGTTGTGTCGACGTAGTCCTCTTTCGCCATCGCTTCAGCACTGTGTGATTTTAACCTGCAAATTTTGCTCCCTTGAATGAAATAGCGACGAAATTTATGCTCGAAGTAGCGATTAATGTTGGCATTCTCGTCTTCTGTAATAACTTTGACTTTCAAACCACTTTCCGTTTTCCTGTGAGTATCGCATGTTGATGCTGGTAGTTTCAAATCTTTGACAACAGAGACGTAAAGTTGTTTATCCAAATCGTGAATAAGAACTTGCATTGCTTCAAATAACGTGCATTGTCGGTGCGTCCACTTCAAGAACTGATCCTTCTTGAAAGCGCAGTAAAGAGCGAGCAAACCACCAGTCATGACGCAGCACAAGCAAAACACGATACATTGAAATAAATGCAACTTGTACCCACAACACGAGCGTAGTTCAGTCTCGTCCTCACTTTGCTGAAAGCATTTAAAATCCTTTGCCATTCTGCAAGCTTCAAGCAGTCCTTGTAGCTTAGGAGAAAAACAGAAGATTGACCTGATAGCAGCAAGACATTGTTTGAACCTTGGCTTGAACCAGTAACGTTATTCTATCCTTTTCCTGTTTTTGTTTGGTCTTAGTCAAGGTCTGGATTAGGTCGTGGTCCCTGATCTCCAGAAATTTGATTTGCCGGAGAATCCACATGGAGGGGAACCTTCCATGGTTTTTTGACAGGATAAGGCTTACAAAATATCTGTAACGATTGTGGTATATCTCTTGCAATCGTTACGACAAAGGCAGACAAGAAGCAGAGACGAAACAGTGATGAAACGTTAGATGATATTTAGATATTTATTTCGGATATGTCAATAACAGGATACAATAGTAATACAATAGCAAATTTATAAGAACAAGGCAAGTTGATTGACATGAACAAGGTCTTCCCATAA
>OFHS01001145.1:5926-16954 GCA_900245855.1 Calvadosia cruxmelitensis
TAGCTCGTTTCTTTGACGCCAATGATCGGATTTTTTTGGGATACTTCACATTTTTTGGATTTCCTTTGGATTTCCGTACAAATGAGGCTATACAGAAATCCAATACAGAGCATATCTCATACCAAAATAGTTCATGAGGGACAGGTGCCTGGTTTTGGAGAGACAAACAAACGAACAAACAAACAAACAAACAAGCAAATAAACAAATAAACAAACAAACAAACAAACAAATAAACAAACAAACAAACAGACAGACAGACAGACAGACATTTGTGAAATTGATAACGAAATGTACTGTGTGTAACCAGGCGTGCATTAAGTTTACTGACGTCATATTTTGACAGACGACTATACTGCCCACACAATCTCTACTGCTGTAAAAGATTTATAATAGGCGTCGGTACTTCTGTTGGAGTAAAAAGTTTGTTGATCAAAATAGATGTCCACTTTCTCAGAATGCGTTGCGGTGTCTCTTGGTGCCCGTTACTGTAGTTTCAAAAGTATTGTACAACGAAGACAGGAATAGCGATGAGAAAATTTATGTATAGCATGGAAGAGTTGGCCTTTGAAGCGTAATGGGGAACTAACCATTTAGTTTGAACTAAATTGTTAATATCTGTATGAGAGACTTGAGATTTAGTCCCGGACTACGCTTTAGTCCCCGTCCAGAAATAAGGCCATGAATTTAACAAATATTTACAATCATAGCAGCTGGCACTTAGCTCCTAGTTAGCTAAGCATGGTAAACACATTAAATAATAATTATGTAAACAATTGTTAACCTTCTTCGTCAGCTGATATTGTTCGCTATTGTTTGATTTGCTGAAGTAAGGTTCATTCTGAAATCTATTTTAAATATGTAATTTGTAAAATCACGATGATAGTCTATAAAAGGAAGTGTCTGTCTGTCTGTCATATGACAACTTTGATTGTGAGTAGAGACGTTTGTTTTCCCGGACTCCTTAGGCGACGCGACAGAAACGAAACCCGCAAACAAACGTCCAAATATAAACAAAAATTGTAATTTGATAGTGTTTCCATTAGATCTCGACAAAAACCAAAAATCACNAAGTTGCGCAGTAACGCTGCGCAGTAGTTTGACCGTCGTCGTCGCGCTGTCCGTCGTGCATCTGAAACTCTCTATTGTTCGCTATTGTTTGATTTGCTGAAGTAAGGTTCATTCTGAAATATATTTTAAATATGTAATTTGTAAAATCACGATGATAGTCTATAAAAGGAAGTGTCTGTCTGTCTGTCTGTCTGTCATATGACAACTTTGATTGTGAGTAGAGACGTTTGTTTTCTCGGACTCCTTAGGCGACGCGACAGAAACGAAACCCGCAAACAAACGTCCAAATATAAACAAAAATTGTAATTTGATAGTGTTTCCATTAGATCTCGACAAAAACCAAAAATCACCCACTAATTATCATTTATAAAGACAATCATATCTATTATTTATACATTCTACAATCAATAAAAGCACAATTACGCAGTCATTGTACTACAATTATCAAGGAATTATTATATCAGCTACATTCTTTAAAGTCGCATAACAAAGTATCACTGTAAAATCACCACTATTAAAACAGTTGATCAATAAAAAATTTGGCCAATGCAGCAAATTTTATGACGAAGTAGGATCAGTAACCTTTCCCATAAAAATCACCATTCCGGTATGAACATCTCGAATCATGAACAAAAATGGCCGATTAAGAATGATTTGAGGAGGCATCATCATCAGCATAATTTGAGCTCCAGTCGCAGCAGCTGCTTCAGTTCCTTCCTCGTTGACGTCAATGAACGATTTGTGGATGATGTTAGACACAAACAATCGCTCGTCATCAACAATCCCTGATAAATCAGCTCGGTCATCAAATAGTTGAGAAAGGCCCAATTTCTTGAAGGTGTCGACCAACTGGGTCTCGAAACCCACTTTGAAGCGTGGGATGAATATGTCAATGTTGGATGACGCGTTGACATTCTTGAAGAACTTTAGGATGACTGACGGGGATAGCTGCTTCTCGAGCGCTGATAATTGGGTTCCTTCTTCTGGTAGGACGAATGTCATTGCATATTTCCCACCTGCGTAAGGCAGCTCAACAGCAACACACTGCAGCACGTCATCATAAAATGATAGGATTTTGCCATTCTGGTACATCATTTTGACCGTTACAGTCTTGGCTTCATTGACATGGAAATCCGCGTCATGTGTGTTTCTCTCATGGAACTTATTTTCCCACATTGCCTTGAAGTAAATTGCATTGACTAAAAACAATCTAGTTTGAGCATTCAGCATTCCATCTTTCACTAATTCCTTAATCAAATCCGAAGTTTTCTCTTCGACCCATTTATTGATTTCTTCTTTGACTATGTTCGAGTTTCCTTTGAAGTCAGCCAGACCAACTTCACTCTGAAATGATGTTTTTAAAACGTCCATGAAGTTTGATTTTACTTTCAGATCTTTTTGTAACCACAATTTGTTAGCAAGTTTGAGGTTTTCTGAAGCACTGGTTAATTTCGTTACGGCTTTGTTGTATTCCTCAGCAACAGATTTCTGTGTTGGTTGCTCCCACTTCATGACCGTCTCCAGTTCTTTTGCCGTGTCACCTTCCGTTCCCATGTAAACCATTGCCATAGCAGCAGCAATGCTCAATGGCGATAGGAACAAATTACCTTGGTTCTCTGCCGCTAGCGTTTTGTAAAGTGAACACGAGAACTCGTGATGGGCAAGGGCAGCCATAACGGAATTTAAGTTGGTCCAAAACAGCGTTCTAAAAGTTAGGAAACAGATACAGACGGTATATAATCTTGCCAACAATTATTATAGAACTTTGAATATGATATTGCTGTATCTTAAAAATAAGAAATGTAATGTAATGCATAGTAAATGTCTTACCAAATTCTTATTTTCGTCACAAACGTGGTCCTCCCAAAAGCAAACATAAAATCTTCGGTTGTGATCTTGCGATTTCTCAGCCTCGATGTTGCGGTCTCATTTTTGACTCTGAAATCCAAAATGGCGGTCTGTGGTGGGAGGATGACATGTGTTGGGAGAGTCGCACACTCAAGGCTTGCTGTTGCTGCGAACAGATGCTTGCAAGGAGCGAGCTGCCATAAAAGAACTATATCTTTATCTAGGCAACTGTATGGTAAGACTGTTATGGACTGCTTTAAATCTATTTTAGAACCAGAGTCTGACAACGCAGTAGGCCTATAACTTGCACAGTTGCAGCAGCTCGCTTCGTCGCTGGGAAATATGAGCTGCCTGATCCGCCTGCTCAACTTGCAGGTTTTCCCTTAAAGCGAGGATTTTATTTATATGCTGCAAAAATATTATACGTATTAAAATTGACGGGACCTGCAGAGGAAATGCTACATTTATAACTTTTTGTTAATTAGAGTTGAAATTCATTGATCATGAATGGTGTACATTTCGCCTTTAGCTTTAGCCTCTAGTATACTATTTGTTTCTGGTTTAAACCCCTCTGATCCAATCATCCACTAACTCACTAACCAATCGACTAATTAATCCTGCCTTAGAACTCATCACATCTCAATTGATCTCATTTGGTGTGCGGTCGTGCACGTTTCAACTTAGACTGTATGTCCACTAGGTTGAAATCTTAGTATTTTATGCGACAGAGAAATTTTTAAACATTCTGCGCGCGTGAAATGACTGAAATGCGCGGTCCAGCTGCGGTTATAAGCTTGAATGACAAAGTTATGTAATAAAGGTTAGGCGGACAGAGCCTTTGCACTTTGTGCAGCTGAGCACAACTCACGCAAAAATGTGGTGCCGAGACTTCTGCTTTGATATTAATATTTGTGAATGCACAGCTATATTTCAAATTGTTCAATCGAGATATTTTGCTAATTCTGTCAAACCTGTAGCGGCCACCTCTATAGAGCAACCACCTGTGTATAAAGGCCACTCTTCATATACCCAAAATGCCGCACTCTATAGAAATCAGCCTGGGCAGAAGGCCACCTGTCTATAAAGGTCATTTTCCTCAGGCCCCAAAGGTGACCATTATAGACAGGTTTCAAGGTACTAGCATATCTTTCCGGTGGCATACTCAACAATTGACAACAAACATTAAAATGCATGTGGTGTACCGTGAAATTCAGTGTCATTTTGCCGCGTGTCACAACTGTCAGCTGCGTAGCCGACGATGGAACCATCTTTTCTTTAGTATCCTACTATTATGAAGTTCACGTGCAGACTGGGAACCGATTTGGTGGTGGCACAGATGCGTCTGTATATGTCACGTTGATCGGCGAGGAAGGAAAATCCGAAGAAACGAAACTTCCAACAAAGAAAGGCGATTTGGAACGGGGAATGTAAGTTTCATAGAAAGCAATTCTTACCAGTTCAAATATGGAATATGGAATCAGGAATTCAGGATAGCTAATAGAGATAAGGCAATAAACATGTAAATATAGAAATACAATGTAAAGTTGTAGGCCTATCGACTGCTGGTGCAAACATGCAAATCAAATGATGCAACAAACGGAAAGCATTTCAATGTAACATTATAACCCCAAGAATACATTCCATCATGCCATTGTTCAGTAAGTCGAAATTACACTGCATTTATTTGCTTAGAATATTTTATCACCATGGGGCAGTAGAAAGCAGAGACACGATTACCGTTGAATACAGTGAAAGCAGAAAACAGTTCAGTACGCAACTAAGACTAACCAATGCTTTTACTGAGATTATGCAATTGTCTGGCAGAGTAGCATAGCATATCATTCAGAATCTAAATAGATTTGCTTTGTAGGAGGTTCTGTTGCCCTTAAGGTTTTGTATTTGTTTAAAAAGAAACTCTTGTCCATTAATCTAAATGACATATAAGCTTACCAACCATGTAGTGTAAAGTGCATGACGACATGCCTTCTATACGAGTATTGTATTAACTTGGGCTACAAAATGATTACAAACAAGCCTGTATTAGCGGCCACTTCTATAGAGCAGCCACCTGTCTATGGAGGCCACTCTTCACAACCCTAAAATGACGCTTTCATGGAAATCAACCTGGAAAGAAAGGCCACCTGTCTATTAACCCTTGTCCTGCTATTGACGTGTATACACGTTTTAGAAACATTTCAGAAGTAGCAACATATAACCAATCAGATAGTTAGTCCTTAGCAAGCAACCAATCAGCAAATAATGAAGCGACTTCAAGTCTTCATTTAAATAGTTTTATGAGCAGGACAGAGGTTAGATCATTTTCCTCAGGTCCCAAAGGTGACCGTTATAGACAGGTTTCACTCTACACGAAGAGACATAATCAGCATGATGCTTCTTTCCCTGTTGCCTTCACCTCAATGAATGTAGAGCTTGTGTTCTATCTCACCCTCGAGTTGTTTTTAGTTTATAGTTGTTTTGTTTTAGGCTAAATCGATACAATATATCCTCAAGTGACGTCGGTCAGCTGAAGAGCGTTATTGTTCGACATGACAATTCTGGGTTGGCACCTGCTTGGTATCTGGACAAGGTAGCTTCTTTTTCTGAGTTAATTCACATCCCATCCCTGCTCACTGCCCTACTTCTCTTTGCCAATCTTAAGGATGCTGTTTGAAGCAGGTTTATTCAAATCTGATCGAACCTGAATTATATGTTTCTGATTTGAATCTTGAATGAAGGTTCAAAAGATTCTGCAAATATAATTTTTGTTTTCATCAAAAGCTTCTAGTTTAAAGGCTTGTTGCGAGGCCTTGCAAGGTTCTGGTTACCCCTCTTTTAATTTATTTGTGGAAAGTTTGCTCCAAGCCATACATAAGAGAGCATTATTGTCTTTCTCTAAAACAATGTACTCCATCGAAAAGTGTTACTGTAACTTAATGGATTTTCAGGATAAAGTCACACACATACGACTGATAAGATTAAAAAGATTCAAAGGTCTGTGTTGAATCAAATCATACACTGTTTGATCATCGAGCCTCTAATTTAAATTGAGCAGCATCTCTAGCCAATGGTCATCTGTGTTTTCTTTCATTTTGCTGCTTGTTTACTTAATTTCACCTCAACGACGATCTTATTTTGCTGATCACATCATATAGATTGATATCAAAGACAAACAAGGAATGAGCTATACATTCCCTTGTGACGATTGGCTTGATGCCCGTCAGGGAAAAGAAGCGTTGACGAAGAAGCTTGATGGTGAAAAAAACTCAGAGGATAATGGCAATATGCCTCACTCACTGGAAACAGCGAAAGCCATCGAAGAGCAGCATACAAAACAAATAGAAGAGGAAGTTCACGATAACCTCAAGAATGTCTTGCGTCAAATGGTTGATAGTGATCATGCTGACGAGCGGGAGGATGACGTGGATCACAAACCTGCAAAAGTGCTAGGTGATTGTCAGTTTGTAACGGTATAATGAATTAATCCGTTCAACTATAATGAACGACCTTTGTTGAGACACTTTCAGCCACCCATAAACGCCTGGTATTTCCGTCTTAAGTATTGTAAACACTGGGAATGAGTGTGGTACTTGATTTTGCAATAGGTATAGGTTTACCGGTATAAGATACGCAAGTGCAAGCTTGCAATCAGTTCTTATAAAAAGTGCAACTCTCATTAAGTAAAAATCAAGAAAGACATGGAACAAAACCAGTTGAGATCTGGTAACTAGTACCTAGACCACATCTTCTGTATACCGGTATTCTGCATAACACACTTTTGTTTTTTTTGCCTACCGTGCGCCTAGCATACCGTATAGCTGGACCAATTCTGCCACAGGTCTATTGTCTCTGTATTGGACCTTCCCGTTCCATTAGTAACATCACATGGTACAGTGGATTTGAACCAGGAGAGCCATTGATTACACTGCAATAACCACACAAGTTTGCATTGATGCTGGTCGACCTGCCAAGCTTGATTTTGGCAGATACGAAAATTTCAAGCTAAGGAATTCGAAATTAGGACCTAAGCCTCACCAAGCTCAGTGACATAACAAACGCTGCCTGAAACAGGGACAATGATTTTGTCGACCAGCAGACGTGATGCAATGAAAGACCTCTAGAAATTAAACCAGGAATCATGGGAATGGCTCTGGATTGGATATGACCCCACCAAAGCTCTGCTAACTTCGCTTGCCTTTGTTGTTCAGATGCAATGAACTAGAAAGAGCGTTGTGCTAGCACCGCCTATTTTTGTGACTGGGCTTGTGACGACGCCTTGATAATACCACCTGCGATATTCTTACAACTCTACATGAAGCGTAAACCGCCACCTCCTTGTTTCAACTCCAATGTTGTGAGTGGATTAGAAGCAGAGCTAGAGACATTGCAGGCTATCAGTATTTGTAGTAGAGTGAGCAAAGTTTACACTAAGCAGGCCTGAGGCATACCCCCAGGACATGGATTAATAAAGCAAATTGTAAGTGTACTGTGTCCAGTTTTGTTGATGCATTTCATCTCTTCACAATCCTTTCTCCTCGAGTTTTGTACTATCGAATGTACAATTTGAAATGTCAATAGGAGGCAAATACCCCTCTCCTCCCCTTTTCCTTAGGGAATGTAGGTTGACCGCACATCACACTAACCATCATGACATTTAGGAAATCTCATTTTGTGTTGTACTAACTGCCAATTTAACCCCCTGAAGGAAGCTGGCTTTCCCCTTAAAATCAATGTTCTTACTGTGATTTACTGGGGGTCATGTGCGGAAAGCAATTTGAATCAAAGTAGATTTTTATGGCATATTTCCTGTGGGTAGATTAAGTGCTTACGATGTTGCGCTGTAACAATTCAATTTCAGATCGCTGTCGGGGCTCAGATATAAAATATTTTGTTCAAGATTATTTTTTGTTTGTTTGTTGGTTTGTTTATGTGTTCATTTTTTCATCATAACAGTCATACGTGAAAATTAAGGTAATATTACTTACCAACGATACATGGAAAATTAAGATTTACAAATACTGTTAGGTTATTCTGTAAGCAAAATTGATTGTTTGTTTAAATTATATGTTTGCTCATTTGCAGGTGCGAGCCAATCAGTTGGCAGTAATGAACAAACGTCGTTACAAACCAATTTATTATCACCCGCAGTTCGGTATTGGCTAGATACATATGGATTGAGTATTTCTAACGTCACTCCGAGCGGACCTAAAGGACGGATTTTGAAGGGCGATGTACTGTATCATATGAAGGCAAATAATATCACAAAGCCATTGCCGCAAGTGACACTCACAGCATCAAGTCCACCCGCTGGTAACACATCGGCAAACATTCCATCTACGGCACCAGCGCATGATGCTATGAAGCAAACATTGAAAACAGAAGGTAATGTAAATGTAAATGTCGTTACATGTAACGAGGGTAACCCAATAAGCCATTGGTTTTCTCCTTTGAGGCCCTCGGCAATTAAAACCACAGAAGGCATGACCAATATAGTGTGGCTTTTCCGGGAGTCGAACCCGGTACGTCTGGCTGGCAGCTACACATACAAGCCACTGGACCACACCGTCACCAGTTGACTATGAATTCTATTTGTATTTTGAGAATATTTAATTTTCCAATTTAGCAGCGTTAGCTTCCAAGATACTGAAATCAGCTAGCTTTGCTTAGGCCTACTGTTCTTTCCAAGTTCTCAAGATGCTATAAAATATTAGCTTTCAGGAGGCAAAATGAGAATCTGAAACAAGCAACCAGGGTGCTTGAATGCGGTTATTTGCAATATAAGTACAGCATCTATGGAAACATGTATACAGTTTGTGGTCCAGTGCATCTCAAATACCGCGCAATTAGGTGACCCCGCACGACCATCTGCTATGACTAACGTCTTGTTGATACAAACACTTTTTGATTTGTGCCAAGGAACACTTCCACGGGGTGAGCTCACTGCTGAGGTGAATTCAAATGTGTCATACGTTCTTTACCCCTTTTGTCGTCAAGTTACCCTTCGTGTCGACATTTAAAAGGTTGATTGGTTTGAAAGAAACTTGAGTTTTGACATTTGAAATATTTCTGGGTTTCTCTGTCAAACTAGCTAAATTTTGGTCATTAGCTAATTATTTCTATATATCTCTCGACAGCCACTTCAACATTGGACTCTTTCATCGACTTGCCAAATACAAATGTCAGAAATGTGATTGCTAAGCGGCTAACAGAATCCAAGACCACCATTCCGCACGTCTATGCGTCCACAGTCTGTGACATCTCATCTTTGAAGCTAGTGCACGAGAAGTTGAAAAGAATCGGCACTGTGGTATCTTTGAATGACATACTCGTCAAGCTCGTTGCCAAAACACTGGCAGATAATCCTCAAATCAACGTCAGATGGGTCAACGAAGAGGTGGAATTAATCGAGAGCATTGACATCTCAGTTGCTGTGGCAACAGATCGAGGTCTAATAACACCGATCGTTAGAGACGCTGCTGGCTTGGACATTGCTACAATTTCTAGCAAAATCAAGGTATTTTTCCACTAGATTGTCGCTCTTTTTGCACAAAAAAGGTTGTGAGTGTAGATTACGTAGTTTTTCACATTGGGTTTCATCTTTCGCACTTTAAATTATTGAAATCACACTATGCACACCGAGGTGAGTACGGAAAAGAGCTGAATTATATGTTCGACATGGCTACGTTTAATGACCAAATGCACTGATTATTTTGGTGTGGTCAATGGATAGAGCTGAAAGAAAATATTGGAGATATCTCAGATTCTGTTGTTTTGTGAGGGTTATGATTCTTAGAGGGAGCTGAGCTTCTAAAGAAAACACCCAAAACTAAGTGCGAGCTGAACTTGACAATTTGTATGCTAATACGTTCCCCATAGATAAGTTGTTTGGCAGTAGTGCTTGGTTTGGTGAGAGCTGCTTACTTGCAAATGACTGCAGAGAGGGGAGCTACTTAATTGCCAATAGCCGTAGCTGCGATGGAAACCTGTCACCATAACCAAGCACCAGTCACACTGCTAAGTCAGTGGAAATCCTAGAGATACTTACAATGACAATGTTGGAGAGGCTGGGTGGGTGATTCATTGCATCCTGGCTGTTTCGCGTCGTGCGAGGCATAGCAATTGAACGGTTGCAGCAACTGTTGCTAAAATTTTCTAAGAAAGCGTGACTAGCAAGCTAGCAAGCAATAAAAAGAATGGCGAACCACTGCTAACCTCGTTCTTACTATAGACACTATGTACCTGATTCTCAGACTCGAGCCCAGTTCACAATCGTACGATAACCCATATATTAGACTACTCATTGCCTAGCTAAGAGGCTAGCCTCGATTCTATCCTTGCTGCCTGCAGGCTATGGTTAGAGTTTAAATTCTATTTAGCAACATTTAACAATTCTTCAAATATATGATTGACAATCATTATGATGTCGTTGTCATTTTGGAAATGAACAAACTCTTAGCTGTAGTACACCTTGTAGGATTCTCTTGTGCACATTTATATTTGTGATGTTCCATTTTATCTTCTACCGAAGCATACATTATTTTGTTTCACTAACCAATTATAAATCTATTATAAAAAGTTTGTGTCCATTGCATTTAATGTTCTTTTAACCTGATACAGTCAAACCTGTATTAGCGGCCATCTCTATAGAGCAGCCACCTGCGTATAAAGGCCACTGTTCATAGCCCCAAAACGACACTTTCTATAGAAAGCCCACCTGTCTATAAAGGTCATTTTCCTCAGGTCCCAAAGGTGACCGTTATAGACAGGTTTCACTGCGAAAAATTTTCGCCGGGCTGGTCTCTGATTCTTCGACCCAAGCGTGTTCACCACATTTTATCACGTTCGAAGCACGTCTTTTGGTCTGCATAAACTCTGGTTGTCCTTCTATTTTACTACCAGTGCATTCCGTAACTCTTTTTTACGGAATAGGACGTTCAGAATAGAAGTCATGCTTAATTACAAACTCGAGCAATTCGCCACTCGATCGAAACGATTTGCTTTGGATTCCATACTGTGTATTGATGATGAAAAGCGAAAGAAAGATACGATGTTGAGCTTTTATCGACGCATACGAGTCGACAAACTATCCGTTGGCACCGGATGTCAAATTTATG
>OFHS01001145.1:17041-30685 GCA_900245855.1 Calvadosia cruxmelitensis
TCACCCAGGTGGGATCCCACCGGTAATGAGGTGGGATCCCACCTTACTGGGCTGGCCCGAGTTAGTATATTTGCGTGGCGTTTCTTTGTTACGCTTTGTTATCGTCCGTTGCTAGAGTGAGTTTCCACAGTCGGCGTCTAGCCGGGCTGGCCCGACTCATGTAAACAGGCCCTAAATGTTGTAAAAAGGAGGAGAAACGGGCAGTTCTACTAATTTGTTCACTGCACTGTCCAAATATATAAATATTGCTTTCACAACATTTGTTTCTTTGAGTTGATTTCTAGCAATGACATTGTGTTTGTTTAGGATCTGGCATCGAGGGCAAGGGAGAATAAATTAAAACCGGAGGAATTCCAAGGCGGTTCATTCAGTGTGTCCAACCTTGGTATGTTTGGAGTGTCACAGTTCTCTGCCGTCATCAATCCACCGCAGTCTTGCATACTCGCTATTGGTGGCACTAAAATGGCACTGGATAGAAATGGACGACCGTGTGCAACCGTAACGATGACTATTTCTTGTGATGGACGAGTCATTGATAACGACGTAGCTGGTGCATTCCTTCAATCTTTGAAATTTCATATCGAGCATCCGCTTTTGTAGACAGACATGGATAGATGCAATGGAGTCACAGCTTCCAGCTCAATGACGTTTCAACTGGTTTCGAAAATTCCTTGTTAGAAATTTGTATTTTCAAGTTAAAATGCATGTGGTGATTGCTAGGAGGAGAGTCCATGCTCTAATTACCGCATCTTGGTATCTGGTAGGCCTACTCTTGATAATTATAAGAACTTAATTTTCAAATTTCTCATTAGTAGAAACGTCCCTAAAATGAGTCATTCACAGCGTTCCCGAGATGTAGGCCTTGCTTTCACAGCATCAAATGTTTACAAATGCCAGTGAATTGTGAAATTGGCTGCCTTGATTGCTGGCAGTAGGAATTACCAATTATGGATGTATCTGTAGATATAAAAAATCAATCAGTTGCGTTTTGGCAAATACAGTGTGTTTACGGTTGAAATTGTGTGTTGAGCTTCATTGCGCTGATTAGCTTTCTGTGATGGAAAATTATATTTAGTTGGGTTTAGTAGAAGTCCGATAGGCTGAATCAATGGTGAGTATAAACCGCTTTAAAAAACTGTATTAGCTTGTGTATTAGCGATGTAGTTTATTAGTTAAGTCTGTTTGTTTGCAAATTTGTAATGGTTATACGCGCGACTACTCGTATGTCATGGTGTCGGCAAGCGTTAGAAGAGTATAGTCAAACCTGTATTAGCGGCCACCTCTATAAAGCGGCCACTTGTGTATAAAGGCCACTCTTCATAACCCCAAAATGACAATTTCTATAGAAATCAACCTGGACAGAAAGGCCACCTGTCTATAAAGGCCATTTTCTCAGGTCCCAGAGATGACCGTTATAGACAGGTTTCACTGTAGTAGCTTTGATTCTGGTAGTGCTGTCTCACTGTCATGCCGACCCATTTACGCAAGAACAACATATGGACATCGAGGGATTCTTAAAAGGTAAATACCGGTTAGATATACAGCCCAACCTGTGTTAAGATTTATGTGTCGTTCGTAAGTGATCACCTGTGTTGAGAGTTCACCTGTGCTAAAGACCACTTTCAAATGTAAATCTTCAAACACATCAATGGATTTGTTGTTCGTAAGAGATCAACTGTGTTAAGCGACCACCTGTGTTAAGAGACCACTTTCAAATGTAAATGTAAAACACAGCAATGAATTTGTCGTTCGTAAGAGATCACCTGTGATAAACGACCATTAAGTTCAAAAAGAAGACACAGATCGATCAAACTTCCCGATAAAGTTATTTTTATATTGTTCCCATTTTACAGTGAAATGTGGCATTAAAAGCACAGCTTCTGCTATACAATACTTGAATTCCATGCTCAAGAAAACAGCCTATGTTAAATAAAAATTCAAAATCACAGCTGCCGGTTATATTACAGTCTACAGTCGCTGGAAGAATTGTACACGGGCCTCCGTCGAGCCGCTTTGTAACTGAAACAGAAATGAAATTGAACTAGCATCAACAATGAGCAACAGGAGGGCATAATAAAATAATTGTTGTAGTAAAAACAGCTAACATTTTATCGATCACAAAAAACGCATAATAACACTAGGTACACGTTAAAGTAGTTTTGTAATTTCCTGGAAATTTTGCTCAACTTTTAAATGTAATTTCCAGTAATCGGAAACAACCCAGTAGCTTTAACCGATTACTTTGCAGCTGCACTAGAATTTACGCAATTATTTTCACGTGAGATTTGTCAAATTCAAAAGGTAACCTTAGAAATGATATAAGTCTTTCTCAGCCAATGTTGATAATTTGCTGCTGCTGCTTTGCACAAACAGCTCGAGAGAGTAAGTTGTACTGGTTTCCACAGGGAAATTGGTGAAGAAGGAGCCGTCATCCCATAGCAACACCATAAATTCAAAATTCCTACCTTCTTCAATGTCATGTATTTTGTTTCTCCATTCTCCATGTTCGCCATGTGAATTTGATCCAGCAAATCCGGCGTTCCAGAAATTTTTAAACCCTACAAGAAGTCAACATGACATTGATGTTAATTGATATTCTACAACAACGGCAAGGACTGCTTAATTAACCCTTGTCCTGCTCATAAAACTAGTTAAATGAAGACTTTAAGTCGCTTTATCAATTGCTGATTGGTTGATCGTTAGGGACTAACTATGCGATTGGTTATATGTTGCTATTTTTGAATTGTTTTGAAAACGTGTATACATGTCAATAGCAGGACAAGGGTTAACAGTTTTTATGATAACGAGAGCTTTGATGTGTGAAAATGTCATCTGACCCTATCCGTGTTTGGCAAAAAGAGAATTTGTAACTTGTTCATGAATTTTAATTCCATGTTGTTTTACTGCCTTTATAGACAAAGAATATCACATTAAGGGTCGCATAATTTATGCTAATTATGCTGTATCTCATGACAACGATAAATAATCAAGTACAACGGTCAGCAGTTGTAATTATGTGCAGGTAGTAACATAAGTTAGTTAGTAAACCATGATTCCTTTCCGACTCAAATTCTCCTCCACGGAGTGAGTATGAATTAGCACTTGTCCTTGGGTAATAAGCATGGCTGCCTGGCGTCGTGATGGTCCCACCAACAGCAGCATTCAAACCGTCAATCAGCAACCTATGTCAGTCTCTTAGTGATCAACATTAAACCACAGATCATGGAGGAAAACTGGATTACTATAGCGTTGTGAGCCTTTGGGCTGACTGGCTGCCTGTATATTGTACCTGCCCAAATATATATACGCAATCACACACTTGCCTCTTATATACGCCCTCGTTGTCATCAAGGCGGGCTAGCATCAGGGTTCGAATCCCGCCCGGGTCAAACCCAGCCCGGTATCCTCATAGGTTGCCGCAAAGGAGAGCAAAATCAATGGTGTGCAACGTAACAGGATTCAGGACGCTGGTGGCCCTACCACCTGCCGACTCTACTTTTTTACCATCATCCATTTTGTATAATGTAATGAACCACAATGGGGCTTATCAATAAACAACCAGAGCTGTAGCAATGCCCCGAGCGCACTAACCTCTATCTCGGACTTCAAGTTCGTTAATTGCTTTTGCAGATGCCTGCTTCTTTCGACGTACTCCGCACTTTAGGTAACGAGAAAAAAAGTAAGATCAGTTTGGTTAACAATGCGTCCCACGCCAATACAGACAAGCAAAGGCTGTGAAAGATGGACACTTACTTATCCCGATGCATGTCCCTTGAGACAAGGGCAACATTATCAACGCTTCCATGGAGCAACATGGAGACATCAGTCTCTCTGACTTGTCGATACATCTACAACGAGGATTGAAATTCATAATGATTTTAAAACTTAAAAGAAGTGGTCTTCGCCTTACTTGATTCAATCACAACGCACTTCTAAATAGAGATCTGGTCAACTGTATTAGTTGGTTGGATAATGCGTCACATAGCATATCACACAATGAATCCAAACATTATGTGGAAACATGTGGAATGGAAGAACCTTCCAAAACGATGTGAAATAGCAAGCACCATGCGAACAACCATGTGAATTTGAAAGAAGAACAAAATACTATATTGTTATTCACAAGTGCCCACCCCACACGGTTATTCACATGGATTTCACAGTGCAGTTCCAATTTGAATTGTCATTCGGCCTTATTCCTATATACAATGCTCCTGTCAATAGCCATTATCACACATCTCATCTATTTCCACTGAGGAAGAGAGGCGTCGTCGTCGATCTCGACGGACCACCATAAGCATAAGTAAGCAAGCAATAGCCATTATAAACAACACCATACCGTTTGCTGTGCAGTGGCAATTTCAAGCAGTTTATGCTTCGCCAATTTCTCTGACTGCCGTGCACGGTCGAGTTCTTGTCTTAGAACCACTGATTCGTGAGCTCTGGAAACACGAGAACATCGAAAATGTCTAATCTGGTACAAAAGTAGCACTTCTCATTTCAGTCGTACAAAATCAGTGATAGGATTCAACCAACAATCGAATAACATTGTAAATGCAGGTTGTCCCTAATTCATTGCCGCTGCTGTCATTGGACTGTTTAAACTGTCACCGTTATCCTCGTCTGTCGCCATGCCTTGGATGCTGTCCATCTCTTTGTCATTTGTTATTGCGCCTTCGTCGTGATTGGTTGTCCTTTGTTCTTCGTTGCTGCTCTCATTGGACTGTTTGGATTGTCACCATCAAGCTAGTTATGCCTGTGTTACGTTGTTCAGCTCTATCTGTAATTTCTATACAGTCAAACCTGTATTAGCGGCCACCTTTATAGAGTAGCCACCTGTGTATAAAGGCCACTCTTTGTAACCCCTAAATGACACTTTCCATAGAAATCAACCTGGGCAGAAAGACCACCTGTCTATAAAGGTCATTTTTCTTAGATCCCAGAGGTGACTGTTATAGACAGGTTTCAGTGTAATAACTTATATATTTTTCTATGATATATTATAATGATGCCATTCCTATGTATCTGCGCCGTGAAAAAAAACATTCAGTAGCTTATCGGATATCAGAATAAATGACGATGATTATGATAATGCAGTCAATTTTATTTATGCTGTCATTTGCAAATACTAGTGAACGTTTATCCAATAGTGTTACAATTTAAACTGTATTGAGACGATGCAATTTTGCATTTATTTAGAACAGTTCTTTATAAGCAACAGAAGAAAGAATTTGAACGAGTATCACGTCAACTCATTGTCATAAATATAAGATTTAGTAAGGTATTCCCACCTCAATTCAGAATCTTTCAGCACGCGACAGATCATGCCCTCCGCATCAACCATTTTGTTTTCCATGAGAGCTTTCTCTTCTTCTCGCTATTGAAACATAAAAATTTCAAAACCTTTAATCATCAGCTCTATCCAATCATCATTATAATTGTGTAATCATTGAGAAAAATGTGTGTTGCTTTAACCCTTGTCCTGCTATTGAGGGGTATACACGTTTTCGAAACATTTCAAAAGTAGCAACATGTAACCAATCACATAGTTAGTTCCTAGCGATCAACCAATCAGTAATCGATACAGCGACTTCAAGTCTTCATTTAACTAGTCTTATGAGCAGGATACGGGTTACGAAATATTATCTCTCAAAGTGTTTATATCAACGTAAAATGCACCGACCAATTTATTAATTTTAATTTCTTAACAACCCAACATTTAGTTGAATGATTACACATCCTATAACTATCGTCCGAAAAACATTTCGGCTGGAAGCTAATATCTATAGAAACATACTCTGTTTGGGAAAAAACAAAACATCACTCCTTTCACTTTACAAACTCATTTTAGCATTGCTGAAAGCCAAAACTTTGTAGAAATCCTTAACAACTTGACAAATTTCTGAAAAACGTTAAAACTTGCAAAATTTTGATTTTAATCATGTGGTGCTGTTTTGACGAGAAGATGACAAGATTTGATTCGTTGATACCTTAGGAGCAGAGATTACTATCCACAAGTAGTAAGATTAGAGGTCGTTAAGGCATTAATTGGGGTGTGGTCATACCTGATGCACAGTAATGCTCAGCCGTTTGATTTCTTCTTCAAGATCACTTGCTTTGTGCAAGAGCAAGGCTGATTCTTCTGATGCAACTCGAGCTTTCTCGGCCAGCAGATCTGTCGCTTCTTCAGATCGTTCCTAAGTTGCAAAACAAACATCAGAAAAGTGATAAGTCAAGCAGAACTTGACATATAATATGTAAAATACACCAACTGGCCGTAGCAGTCTTTTACGCCATCATTGCCGATGGCTATGTTCAAGGATAGGCCTACACTGGGCATAAAATTTCACGTCTGTCTTGGCCATCTTGCTCACTATGGCTTATTTTGCTTCAGAACATCTTCATGGCTTATGTGACTTGCTATAACATTGAACGTCTCTGATTCTCATTTTCCTCTCTGTTTTTCGTTTCTGAAACAACAGGCCTGCTAATGCTCTTGTTGTTGACTCTTCAGCTTAGAGTCCCATCTTATGTAGCCACCTTGTTCGTTTTACAAATATGATTCCATGTTTATAGCCAACAAAACACATTTGGAGGTCGGATGATAGTAATGATGCAGAAGTATTATCGTCATCATAGAAATCACGTCATATAAGCAAACAGTTTATTTTCCAACAGATATTTATTGAACCACACAGAGTTATCGAAGTAAGATGATTATATAAGTTTGTGTTCCAGCGCATATAAATTACCCTCACGTATAAGTTGAACCTCAATGTAGCAGCACGAAAGTGAAAACTTGCAGAAGTAAGAGGCTAATTAACAAAACATTTTGCAAGTATAAGTAATATCCTAGACTTAAGCCAAAATATAAGACATTAAAAGTGTGACTTCCATTTGCTGGAATACGGTATACAATTCCAAGAAATACGAATAGACGAAAATAGGTACAGTCAAACCTGTATTAGTGGCCACCTCTATAGAGCAGCCACCTGTGTATAAAGGCCACTTTTCATAACCCCAAAATGACGCTTTCTATAGAAATCAACCTGGACAGAAAGGCCACCTGTCTATAAAGGTCATTTTTCTCAGGTCCCAGAGGTGACAATTGTAGACAGGTTTCACTGCAATAATTAAAAACTACGCACCAGTGCAACTCTGGCTTTCTCTAGTTCATCCTGATATTGTTCTAGTTGTTTCTGCAAATTGTCCTTCTCCACTTGCGCCTGCTCTCTCGCTTGTCTTTCCCGCCAGAAACGAGTTCGCTCTTGCTGATTCAGAGAAAAAATAACACCGAAGGATATTATCCACTTTCAAATATTATTTATACATTACAACACACTGCAAAATGCAAAAATATCTTACAATATTCTATCCTTAATTACATGATCGCGTAAATTCACGTAATATAATTCAATGTGGTAGTCATTTATAGCTCTGTGTTTTTTCACTTTGTAGAATTTATTTTTTGTTTTTTTCCTCTTTAAGTGAATTTCCTTAAGTTTATTATCAATCATCAGCTGCTGTTTACTTTTTAACGATAATTATATCTCGAGAAGGTTTTCCGAAGTGACAAATATAATATTGGCTGACAGTAATGATGTCAATTAATACGTATTTAAACTCATCACCACAAGTAAGCTGTTTTTGGCGGAGGTGCTTGGTTTTGGTGAGAGCTGCATACATGCAAATAACAGAAATTGATTTGATGGGGTTGCTTCCCCGCGAATGGCAGTAGTCGAGATAGTAAACCTGTCACCACAAACCAAGCACCAGTCACACTGCTAAGTCAGTGGAATTCCTATGACTACCTGCTAATAAATATGAGGGAGAGGGAGGGTGGGGAAATTCCTAGCGTCCCAGTCATCATATTTATCGAGGTGCAAGGCCTAGCATTGCTTGCGATTTGCAGCCAATTCACAGACCCCGGTAAAGCAAACGTTCTAGGACCCCACAGGCAGAAGCAAAGGCGAGGAGCTGCTGCTCACACCCAACCATCAAGGCCATATGCTTGGCAATGAGATTGGTAGCAAGAATGCACTGCCTGATGACACACCAAACCTGCTGTGCCGCAATGAGACCCGCCTCCATTACAACCCTATTGCAGTTGGCATTATGGTTTGAGTTTAACTTCACCTAAATTGCATTTAACTACATAAATATCATAATACAGTGAAACCTGTCTATAACGGTCACCTCTGGGACCTCAGAAAAAAAGACCTTTATAGACAGGTGGCCTTTCTGTCCAGGTTGATTTCGATAGAAAGTACCATTTTTGGGTTATGAAGAGTGGCCTTTATACACAGGTGGCTGCTCTATAGAGGTGGCTGCTAATACAGGTTTGACTGTATGGCTTTACAGAGACAAAATTTATCAATCTATATCTATAATTCGTACAATAATGCTTAGCGCAGCTGGGATCTGAAAACAGTAAATTCTACCTCTCTTCGATTTTTCTCTTCCTTCGCTTGGTTTTTCATTTCTACAACTTCGACTGAGTCGGGTTTTCGTCTCCGCATGAATAAATCATGATTTCCAACACACAGATCAAGAATCTAAAATACGTAAGAACCGAAAAAAACTATGAATTGTTCGGGCAAAAAAATGCAATGAATATTGATTTCCTGATATCTCGAACAGTCCTATAATATGAACACTCATTAATTGATTATTTGTTCGGTAACATTAGCACCATTCTGCTTACGTGATTAATATGCTAAATTATTCAGTCAATGTAAGTTGCAATGGTTTCCAGTCAACAAATTGTTTGGATTGCTCACATTTCTTTCTACATATGATTTGTTAACCCTTGTCCTGCTCATAAAACTAGTTAAATGAAGACTTGAAGTCGCTTTTTCGATTGCTGATTGGTTGATCGCTAGAGACCAGCTATGTGATTGGTTATATGTTGCTACTTGTGAATTATTTCGAAACGTCGTGTTTACATGTCAATAGCAGGACAAGGGTTAGTCTGAAGTACAATCGGCAAATGCCAGAAATGTTAGACTTGCTTCGGTAAAGCATTTAATAGAGTTTAATTTGTAGGACCACATATGGTATTTTACTAGGCTATATATACCATTGAATTGCCCAAACAAAGTGGAGTACGAATACCATCTGCTCCTCTTGGGCAACAAAGTAGGTTTAAGGTTATACGCTGATAGACTACTCTTGGCTGGTAGACGGGGTATTGAACCAGTCTAATCAAACACTACACTATGGCAAGAATTTCATACAATCTATTTACTCTGTAGAGAGTAGATACGTAAACGACTAAACAAACCTTCCGCCAATTTTATGGTACTTCTAAAGCAGGCTGTTTTAACAAGCAGCTAACGATAGCAAGTTTGACCAGCCTAATAGAGTACAATTACCTGGCGGTTGATTTTCCCATCTGGTGATACAAACTGAAAGTTGTGCGACTTCCGGTCAACCGGTAGGATAATGAACTGCAACGTAAATCCCACAAATGTAACAGTGTCACCTGTCGAAGAAGCGGGCAACATGTATATGAAACCAAACATCAACGTCACATTACCTTTTTATTAACAAATGATATATGCCTCGTTTCGCTCCATTGGAATGAGACTTGCGGTGTTAGCTTATTGCCTTGGTCGTACACACTGATACCAGTCGAATGAATACCAAGCCATAAATCTGTCTGTTTCTTATTCTGCAATAGAAAAATGTATCATTTTACGAGGCAAACGTACAATGGGGGAATCATGTTACAGACCATGCTACATTTTTATTGCGTGTTTTTGCTATCATGAATGATTGCTGAGTCTTGGTTTCATAATGTGCAATGGGAGCATCCGACAGGCTGTAGTGCCTTGGTGCCTTAGTGCCGTTATGAGGCCTCGTTCTTATGTAATTGAAGATATATAAATATGTCTCGTTAATGATTGAATGAATGGTTACGCGGATGAGAAGCTGATAGCATTGAACTGTGTCTTCTCTTTGGCTTGAGAATGTGGTACTCAACAAGGCCATCCATTACAGTCAAACTTGCAATAGCGGCAACCTCTATAGAGCAGCCACCTGTGTATAAAGTACACTCTTCATAACCCAAAGAGGTGACCATTATAGACGGATTTCATTCTACTGTCTATAGTATGAGATAACATGTTCTATAGACACTAGCTAGAACCACATGAAAATCATGTGAAAAACCGTGTGAAAAAGGCAGTTTGCAAATGGTTTTGAATTCGTTTTTCAAATGTGTTTTACGTAGTTTTTGTTTAGTTTTCATATGTTTTTGTATTTATAGTGAGATCAGATAAGGTAGTTGAAAAATGGAGTACACAGCAATTTGCGAAAGCAGCATCCAAGAATAGTTGAGAAACACAATGAAAAATCATAACTGTTGCTAAAAATGTCTTAAATTAATTAACCACGACATTTATAACAAATATCAAGGTCACTTTCGGCAACTGGATCATCTAGGATAAAATTCAGTTGAAAGCTTCACTTCTATTCAGTCAGCAGTTGTGATAAAAAGACCTTTCATCGAGCAGTGGCCGCTCAACTTGCCAACAATTATCAAAAAGCATGCCCCTACGAACCTTGATCTCAAAGTAGCTGATTCCATACATTTCAAGATCTTGCGCTAT
Organism: Calvadosia cruxmelitensis; assembly: GCA_900245855.1. Lineage (NCBI taxonomy): Eukaryota > Metazoa > Cnidaria > Staurozoa > Stauromedusae > Kishinouyeidae > Calvadosia > Calvadosia cruxmelitensis. Next base: position 27,655 of record OFHS01001145.1, read on the forward strand.
TTTGAGGTACTCTAGTTCAGCCTCATACCTAGAAAGAAAAATAAGCACCTTTGAGCTTGAAGCATCTTCAAACAACAATGTTGAGAATCTCTATTGTCCCTGTGTTGAGTGTGTATGAGACCACTCAAGTCTTTCCATAGAAAGGAGGCTGGGGGCGAGGCGGCGGTTGATTTAAGATGGAAATTGTAGCTCGCATGTCTTGTGTAGCAATCCTGTAAGGTATGTAAGTTGAGGTGTTGACGAATCAATAGACTACTGTAAGCTTGGTGTGGAGTATATAATTGTGGCAAATACGACAAAGGGTGCCAGCCCGTCCGAATGCTCGAGGGTACAGATTGCAAGAGAATGAGGCTACATCGACGGTCTGAGTTCTGACGTAAATGCTTGATGAGACCGCCACAATCTGATTAAATCTTAGCAATCATTTCATAAGCAGAGACACCTAACACCCTGTGTCAAAATTACATCCACATATAAGCATCAATTTACAGTGATCAATTAGTACCTGCTGAGGCCGTAGTGGTCGGCATACCAAGCCAGAATGCGTTCTTCCCACATTTCAAGAGTCAGCTGGTATTGATCCATCACCTGAAAATTAAAATAACCTCCGTAGTTTTGCTGGTCTCTTTTGTGCGCAACCTCTTTTGTATTTAGGAAGTCTTACGTTTTGGTAGCTAGGAAATGAACACGTGACTTTCTTTGTGCTTAATTCTCATTGGTTGATTTATGACAATATGTAAATTAGCTTGGTATAAATTGTAGTGAACTTTAATTAAGGTGTGTCTGATTATTGCGATAGATGCGCCTCCTATGCGATCCTTGTGTGTAACATGATTAAATTCATCAGGTAATTGCACAAGTGTCTTCTCTTGTCTTGCGGGTCATCATCATTAGTGCCAGGGACATTGGTCCGATACATTTTCCTAATTTTGATACAGTCCTCTTCTCGGGAAATTGTTGAACCCAGAGCACGATAAATTCTACAAGCTCAGTTGAGTATAGCGCCAAGCCTCAATGAAAGTACATCTCCTGACAAGCAAGCCAGATCTACAAGTCCTTCTTGTCTTCCAAGATGACAACAACATACCAATTTCTAATATCATAATAAAAGCAGGTCTGTAAAGCAACTAGTTACTTGAAAAGTTACTTTTTGGGTAACTTTTAAGGTAACTAGTTACTTTTCACTGAAAGTAACTTTTAACTGTAACTAGATACTGTTTTTCAAAGTAACTAGTAACTTTTCAAAGCTATTTTTGTTTATAATAAGTTACTTTTCACTTCTAGATTATAGTTGATCGTGGGTACCTTTTAGGCTTTTAAGCCTCCAAGCATTCATGTATGCATGAAAAAAAAACCCAGCAGACAGTAAATCGCAATTATATTAAAATACGCCTTTAAATTATACCTTCTTTTTATGCTAACATCGATGAAAGTAGCTTTCAAAGTAACTGTAACTAGTAACTTTTCCTGACAGGTAACTAGTAACTTTTAAAAGTTACTTTTAGAGAATAGTAACTTTGAAGAATAACTTTTGATTTTCCAAAGAAAGTAGCTCTAACTGTAACTAGTTACTTTTAAAGGGTAACTTTTACAGCCCTGATAATAACTAAGTACCGTGATACGACTAGTCAGTAGCAAAATAATACTTCTAGTATTTCCGAATACTCCCATCTAACATCATCAAGCTACAATAATAATTTAAAATAACAAGAATTACCCTTTGTGGCAAAAGCCTTTCTGTAGCAGAAAATCCTGGAGGATGTGCTTCCTCGATATAGTCTCCATGCTGAAACAGTCACAAAAGATAGAAATTGGCAGGATGAATTTTGCAATGTTTCCTAATTATAGGCTACATTTTGTTTTTATATTTCAAAACAGAAAAACATGCAAGTGCAATGAAAAAGTATTTTAGACAAAGCTGAGTAGGTCTATTTAATTTGCATTCCTGGCTCTAGAGCTGACACGAGCTTATTCATCAGACAAAATCAAAGCATATTAATTGAGATCGATTTTGAAATTGAAAATCTGCACAAATGATAGCATGCTGTAGTAACCGGAGTACCATTACGAGGTAGCCAATCAGGGCACTACAGCATGCACCACAGATAGGCTACAGAAAAACACTAAATGGCGTACCGGTAACTAAGCAATGCACTTCAACGAAATTCAGTCGTGATACAGGCAGGATAGGCCTACAAGTGCTTCCTAGCAATTCAATTTGATAAAATGAAAACATTTGGACTGCGCTTTGAAGATTGCATTCATACTACAAATAATTTCAATGTACTAATTAGTGAGCAATAAGCCATTTCCTCTTCTTTACCTTAGCCTGAAGTCCGTATGATGCCAACAGAACAGATGCCTCTGCAGGACAATAGATCTCCATATTCAATATTGTTTCTTTTACTTGAAGAAAAATAAGATGTTGCGTGATCTCCTGCAATATTTCTTCCTCTATGTCTTCAGGGAAAAATTTAACACGCAAATTCAATTTGTAGGTTCCTTGTTTGTTTTTCTTGATTTGTTTGAGAACCTAAAACAGAAAAGCAATGTCAGTTAAGATATTCACGCATTTGAGCAAAGTTCAACGTATCGCCATTGGTGCGAGTTTCTTGTAAGCTTGCATGGCTCAATCTTGTAAGTTTCAATAACATGAGTTTGTGCTTATGGCCTTCATTTTGCTAACTTACTTGTGTCTACGTTTTCTGTGTGCATATAGCAAAAAATAATTTCTAGCGAAAAAATCTAGCGAACTAGCTTTTAGAAAAAGTAGTTCTAGTTTCTAGCAAACTAGTTCTAGTTTAAGCGAACTAGTATTATTCAAATCTAGTTCTAGTTTTAGCAAACTAGCAAATAAATCTAGTCAATCCACCCCTGTTGATTGGTGGTAGTTGTCATTGATCGTAAGGCAGCAGATGCACGATAGCAAAGCTGTGGAATATGTTTCCTTCACAATCAAGCAGCAGACACACTGATATAAAGTAGAAGGACTTGTAGAAGACCAAGATCGAGGCTTTCACATTCCACAATC